>JAGPOW010000745.1:677503-701513 GCA_030014935.1 Caiman crocodilus | reverse complement strand
GAGGCGACCTCCGTTCTCTGGTTTCCCACACCTTACACTGGCCTATTTGCTTTGAGAGGGCTCTGAGGCTGTCGCAGACCCCCTGCTCCCTTGCCTGTGCTGTGCTGCTCCCAGTGCTCACCAGAAGAAAGCAGAAGCCATTAGTGCAGCAGCTCAGAGGAAACTGGTTTCAGCTCCGTTGGTTAGAGCTCGTCCCATTCTGGTTGCCACTGCTCCTTCCCTGCAGAGCCGTCTTTCCTGGGCTCTGTTTTAACAGCGTGAGCATTGGCGCTGGACGCTCCAGTGTCTTCTCCCCTGGAAGGTGCCAGCGCTCCCTGCCAGCCACGGCAGCTCTAGGCTTAGGACGAGAGAGCAAGTCGCCCACCTTCAGTGCAGGGGCCTGCAGCTGTGGCAGTGCCCACATCTGGGATTTTCGCAGAGCTGTAACCGCCCTTTCTTCCATTGTGAAGCTACACCTCAAGTCTCTTTTGGACAATTTGAGATTAGGAGACCAGGTGCCCGTAAAAGAAACTATGCAAAGGACTGAAGCGTGTCTGGGATCTCTCAGGAACTGCTCTGTGGACAGCGTGCCTGGCTGTGACACCCCCTCTTGAGTTACGAGCAGCTTACAGCTCCTGTGCTCTGGACAAGCAGGGAATGCCCATAAATAAAAGCAACGGGCAAACTTTTCAGTGGAGACCAAAGAGGCACGTCGCTGTTTATCTCCTGTGTTGCAAGGAAGTGCCAAGATTCCTGCGGTGCACTTGCAGCGGAGAGTTGGATGTCTGCTCCAGTTGGTCCCACAGTCCGTGTATTTCGACGGGATCTGGCAGGAATATACTGCGTCAATTCTCAAGACCTCTGGGGGCTTGGGAGAAGCTGGGGTATAAGTTTGTCCAGAGCTGTCTCTGCTCCTCACGGTGCTGTGTGGCCTGGTGTCTGTCCCCTGCCACCCTGCCTGGTGCACAGGGCTGCTGTACTGAGCATTGAAGGATCCTAGATGCTGCATAAATACAAAAAGCTAGCTCTTGTGGTCTTGATGAGCAGGAAGGAGGCAGTGCTGTCTCCCAGCAGGTTGTCCCTTCAGCTTCTTCCTGGTCGGCAGCGCTATTGGCAATCTCTCCCAGCACCACCTGTGGCAACCGCAGTGCTGTAGGTGGGTCAGGTACTTGAATAGCTCTTTCCTCGCAGAACGGTTTAAATAAAGGCATGGGGTTGGGGAACGGGAAGAGAGGAAACCCCCTCTGGCAGCCCAGATGGGTACAGCCAAGTCACGATCTCTACAGTCCAGCGTAGCAAGATAGTATCAGCCTCCACGGGGCTCCTTGCAAGAGGATATCCTGCTCGGATGCAGTTGTCCACCTGCAGTTCTGGCAAAGTCCTGCAGAAAGTCAAGTGCCTCGGGGGTTTTGTATGGACGTTTCAGTCACTCGGTCTGCAGCCAGCGTACAAACCCCGCGTGAGCTGCCTGAGGCACAGCTCTGCCATAGCCCCTTCTCTTCCCTGACTGCACGCAGCCATGCCTGTGGCTTAGCTGCCAGTGGGGAGCTCCTGCTCCGCTGCCCTCCCCCAGTGTCTATCGCGTGGCTTTAGCTTGGCGGCCTAGACAAATCTGGGCTGCCGTTCGCTGGCTGACCGCACAACCAACTTGCCGCCCCGTAGCCGGATGGTGGGCAGCCCCCCGTGCTCCGGGCTGCAACGGGCCGGCAGCTTGTTGTTGGACTGGTTTGTGTTATAGTCAGAGAGCGGTCTCGCGCCGCCCTCCCTCTCCGGCCCGGAGTCCTCCTCCGGGTCGCTCTGCTCTTCCCCCAGCGAGCCGTGCTGGCGACAGGCGGCGCACTCCGCGTCCCACTGCCCCGTGCTACAGGTCCTGCTCCGCTGCCCCTCGCTCAGGTCGTCGCAGGAGTGGGCCTCGTCCGCGCTCGTCTCGCTGCCTTGCGTCACCAGCGGGTGCCGGGGGGCGTCCTCGCCCGGGGCCAGCGGCTCCCCACCCTCTTCCAGCTCGGAGTCGGAGTCTATGGAGCGATCGGCGGTTTCTAGGGGACACACACAATTGATCACGCTCCTGCCCAAGGCTGTGGGAGTAGCGAGACCTTGGTGCAACGGAGCCGCTCCCTGCCCGTGGATTTCTGCGTATCCGCCCATAAAGGTGAGCCTCTGGAACCGGGCCCTGTTGGCTGCAGTGCATCCCAGTGAGGATACACTCCCAGTGAGGACGTAACATCAAAAGCACGCAGCTCAAATGAGTGGTGGAAGTGAGAGCCCAGCTGAGCCTGTGGCGGGGAGAACTGGGGTGAGGGGTCGAGCCAAGACCAGTGATGGCAGGTCCGTACTGGGCAATGTAAGAAGCCCACCCCCTCCAATGCAAGATGCTGGTCAATGGGACTGGGGACGTACAGCGGGACGGATACAGCACAGGTTGAAGCAGCATGAGCTGCTTCTTTATGCAGGGGTTGCAGGACCGGGGCTACCGATGGCTTGCACTCACCTCCGTACGAGTCCGCGTTGTAATCCGAATCCCCCTTCTCCGAGGGCAGCTCGAGGTAGGGGCTGCTGCCTTGCGGAGCTGCAGCCAGTGACGCGGCATCGTCCTGGGTGGGAAGGAAAGGGGGTAAATGCTCGGAGGTGAGAAGAAGGGGCAGTTGAGATAGGGCAGGTCATGTGTGGGGGGAAGTCTGGCTCTGTGCGACATGGCTCCCGAACTCCCATTTGGAGGAAGAAAAGATATTTGTCTCTCTGCACCTCACCATCTTTATGGGCTTATTGATTTGGACTGCGTGGCCTTGCAACAGGGAACCCGGCTAAGCTGAGCATGGCTACCACGAGGCTGCGCAGGGAAAGGGGCAGGTTTCGCGAGCCCTGCGTAGCCGGCACGTTTGGGAGGTGCCTGGCCTGCGTTCCCCGATGCTGGCTGGGGCCTGTGCGTGCTGCTGTGCTGCACATGACCCTCCCAGTGCACGCTGCGATGCTGAAGTGAGCAGCTTGCACGGACACGGGGGCCGTGTGAGACCAAGTGAGGCAGCTGGCTGGAGCCCGGATCAAAGTCTGATAGTCGAGGTACGGCTGGCCCCAAGCCAGACGCTGGGTGCACGTTCCAGGCCCAGTGACCGACTTCCCTCCCGGCAGCATGGACCGCTGGGCTCCTTTTCTATGGACAGCCGGCCACGGCTGCCGTGGGGCTCTGCTCCTTCCGCAGGGCTCTGGCTGCCGCTTCCCTCCATGCCACTAATTAATGACGCACTCTCCACCCCTCCTCGCTCTCATCCTTTCTGTCCTGTCTACCAGGGAAGGCACCATGCAGTGCGAGGAGGTGTGAATTCACCAAGTGGATTAAGCTCGGCCACACGAAGGTGGCTACTGCAGAACAGTTATTCTGGCCTTCTTCCCTTAAGCACCTGGCATATCTCCCTCTACGTTCCCGCAGGGACTCCTACCTTGGCCCCATCCTCTTTGGTGTCCTCAGCCCTCTCGCTGGAGTCGGGCAGCAGCTTGGCGTCGGTGGTCTCAAAGATGGTTACGTAGAAGATAATCAGGGCCTCGATGATGCGGGCTTGGTGGGGATAATCGACCAGCGAGGACAGGGAAATGGTGGCCTCGGTGGGCCTTGGGCGCATCAGCGTGGGCCCAAAGACAATGCCCAGGTTGCCCGGGGTCATCTTGTTGTCCTGCTCCACTTCCACAATCCTGGAGCAGACAGAGAAGACAAAAAGGGGCTTGTTCATGATGTGACGGTGTGGGGAGAAGGGCCTGGAGGACACAGATGGACAGACTCCGGGGAGGAGATGCTCTGCTGATACTACAGGAATCCACCTTCTTGGGGGACAGAAGTCACCACAATCATGCCTGCCCCCACAAATCATCCTGTCCTACTAAGAGAGGCTAAGGGAACTGGCCTGATTTGGCCGGTGGAAAGAAGACCGAGGGGGACTGAATAGCAGCAAAGAGGATGGAGCTGGGCTGGTCTCAGTGGGGGCAGATGACAGAAGGAGCAATGGGCTCAAGTTGCAGCAAGGGAGGCTGAGGTTGGATATTAGGAAAAACTCTCCCGGGGAGGGTAGTAAAGGACTGGAGCAGGCTGCCCAGAGCGGTGGTGGCATCTCCATCCTCGGAGGTTTTCAAGCCCCGGGCAGACAAAGCCGTGGCTGGGATGATGTGGTTGGGGCCGGTCCTGCTCAGAGCAGGGGCTTGGACTAGACGTGACCTCCTGAGGCCTCTTCAACGCTGATTTTCTGTGACTCTATGAAATGCCCACCTTCTGCCCTGGGGAGAGGCTGACCTGAGCCCTGCCACGATAGGGGCGGGGAGCCAGGGCCTGGCACGCTCTGCCCAGTCCCCGCCGCCCTCCCGGCCGCCCCCGCGCCCCCGCACCTGCACAGGTGTTTCACGATGTACTGCAGCGTGGCCATGTTCTCCCGGGGAAGCTCCTTCAGCAGCTCCTTCAGTTTGAGCACCAGGGTGACGACCACCTTGTCGGTGTCGGCGCCTTTGTCCACCAGCTCGGGCCCCCCCTTCCCGCTTTTGCCCTTGGCCTCGCCCCCGCCTTGCAGGCTCTCCTTGGCCAGCCCCATGAGCGCGTTGTACAGGCGGAAGGGCATGACGGGCTCCGGCAGCTGCAAAAAGAGCAGAAGGGAGATGGCCTCGTCGGAGCAAACGGGCACGGTGTGGGCCGCGCAGCCAGCCGAAGCTGTCGGGTAGGGTCGGTATCACAAGAGCCCCCTGATCTCAGAAACCCCAGCTTGGGCCTGCGCATCAAAACCCTTCCACCTTCCTCAGCCAAGGCGTCTTCACTTCTATGGCTAGCAAGCATCCCGGATCCCACCGGAGAGGGGAAGGAAAGAGAAAGGCCTCCCTGCCTGCATCCCAGTATGCTGAGCCCTCTTATCCCAGAGCCCAGCTTTCAGTGGTGCAATGCACAGCTCAGCTTCGTCTTGCCGTTTGGTCTTTCCATTCAACCCGCACCTTCCTCCCGCCAGCCATAGCCATCTCTGAGGCGTGCTGCACAGTGCGGATGCCAAGGCCCTCTTTGCATAGCGTTGAATGTCGCCGTGGAGCAGGCGGGTTCTTGGTTTGCAAACCGCACACATCTCAGTTTCTCCTGGAGGAATGAAAGTCAGTGCCAGCCTGGCTGGGATCCCAGAGTCTGCGTCCAGGGTGTCTTTAATGCCTCAAACCTTCATCCTCCGAGACAGTCTCTGCAGCAAGCCGAAATCAGAACAGGCAAATTCCTGCCCCGGGAACTTATCTAAATAAGTCAGCTGCATTCACGGCAGCAAGGGCCTGATGTGAACTTCTCTCTAGAAAGCATTAAGAGCTGGCCAAACCCATCTCCAGTGACAGCAAGTGTCTCGGATGAGGACTGGAGAAAGGCAAGCATAGCTCCTGTCTTTCAAGAGGGGAAAAGAGGACCCAGGGAATCAGAGACAAGTCTGGAAAGATGCTAGGACACAGCTATTTAAAAGCACCAAGTGGATAATCAGGTGATAGAAGGCGGCTAGCGTGGATTTGTCAGTAGCAAACGATGTCAAGCCAATATTATTCCTCTTTGAGGGGGAACGTGGTGTATGGATGGGGCGGGGGGGGAAGAGTGGATGTGATATATCTTGATTTTAGGAAGGCTTTTGCGTCAGTGCCCCCCACGACATTCTCGCAAGCAAACTAGGGCAGTAGGGTGTAGACGAAGCCACCCGACTGGTTGAAAACCCACGCTTAGCGCGTGGTTTTAGTGACTTGCTGTCAAAATGGGAAGGCCTTTCAGGTGGGGTCCCGCAGGGATCCAGGTCAGCTCGGTGCTTCCATCAGGACCCGGCCTGCCTTTCTGCAGTTCGCTTGCAACCGGGGTCTGGGCGTCTGCTCCGGTCGGTCACAAAGTCAGCGTGTTTTGTGGGGATCTGGCAGGAACACACTGCATCAACCCTCAGCCCCCGCTTGCGCAGGCAAGAGGGCGCGCGGCACGGCTGCCAGCTCAGCCCGAGGCCGGGTAGTCTCCGGGACTTCCCTCCCAGGGGCTTGTTTGTGGATGACCCCCTGGCCCCGCTATTTGTGGATGGAAGCGCGCTGGACAGCAGAATCCGAAACGATCCCGATACACGGGAGAAAGTCTAAAATCAACACGAGGACGTTGAACAAAGCCAAGTGCAGCAGACACCCAGAAAGGGGAAATCAACTGCTCTCATGCAAAAATGGGAAGTCACTGGCTGCACAGCTGTGCCGCAGAACGGATCTGAGAGTTTTCCAGGGGACCACGGGCTGAACAAGTCCCCTGCGCGATGCCGTTGCCAAAAGGACGGCTCTCGTTCTGGACCGTGTTCAGAGGAGGGTCACTGGCAAGAGGCGGGACGTGGGGCTGCCGACGGCCCTGGCTGAGCGTGAGCACCACGCTCTGCGACACGGGAAGAGAAATTGGGAAGTCCGGACGTAAGCACCGAAAACACGAAGGACTTGGAAAACATGATGTGTGTGGCAAGCCCGAAGGAACTGAACGGGCTTTATCTAGAAAAAAGACCAAGGGGAATCACCACAGGTCTGCAAGTCTGTAAGAGGGTGATACGAAGAGGAAGCGAGCTGTTGTTCTCCATGTTGGCTGCGGGCAGGACCAGAAATCCTCAGCTTCATTTGAAGCAAAGATCATTTCAGTTAGCAGGACAACTCTGAGGCTCGTCAGGCATTACAAAGGGCTGGGTGTGTTGGCCCCCGTCAGTGCAGGGGGTTAAGCAAAGATCGAGGTAGCCTTGGTTCTGGCTCGGGGCAGGGGACAGGCCGGGTAGCCCCCTGCGGCCCTTTGCAGCCCGACATGTCCGTAACTAGTTTGGGGACATCAGCAGCCAGGAGCTCGGGGCCTGGCACTGGTCTGCTCCTTCCTCGCTGCTGTGCTTTGCTCCCGTGCCTGGCCGTGGAGATGGCAGGCCAGAGTCTCGGCTCGTGAATCCGTAACTCCGCCGCCGAGCAAGGAGCCCCACCGAGCCGCCACGCTGGCCCCTTTTGTGGCAGTCCTTAAAGAGGCGAGTCGCGAAAGAGTTAAGGTGCAGGCGCCAAAGCCTGGCTTAACAAACGAGCGAGAGACGCTGCTTCCTCTTTCCCTGCCCTGCAGCGTGTGTTTGGGCTTGCGGGCCGCAGTTTGCAGTGCTGGTTTCCCTCGCTAGCACCTGGGCTGGAGGCACAGACCTCCGCGGGCACCGAGATACCCGCAGCAGCCGTTCCCGCAGGGGCTGCCCGTGAAGCGATAGCCCTGGACAGGAGAACTGGGTTCGATGCCCTGGCTCTGCGGCCGCCGCTGCACCCAGCCACTGCAGAATGAGGATCCTGCTTCTCCACCTCCCCGGGGGGCTGGGAGGAGAAATGCCTTGGACGAGCAAAGAAACTGCAGCAGCGGGTGCAGGAGTGAGGGACAAAGCACTTCCCTAGCCAGGCTGCCTGGGTGCCGTCAGCACTGGGGTCCCAGGCCCAGATGGAGAACAAACCCAGCAGCCCCTGGCTTCTTACCTGTCGCAGGTAGAGCTTCAAGACATTGCTGATGTCGTGCGGGGAGGCTTGGGACAGCTCCACCAGCTCCTTCCCGTTCTCAAACGCCTGGCAAAGCTTCTCCACACGCGTCTTCACGCCATTGACCCGGTAGATGCCCTGCAAGGAGGAGATGATAATAGGGGTAAAAGCCTGGGACGGGTGTTTCTCCACTGACTGATGTAAAACAGCAGTTTTATGGCCTCATATTTAGGCTCCAAGTGATTGCAGCCACCTGCTGCCACCATTACTCCTTCACAGTGGGGAAACTGAGGCAGGGAGGGGAGGTGGCTGGCCTGGGACTACAGGTAGGCATTGTCAGAGCCAAGGTGACCTATCAAGCAAGTACTCCAGCCCCTAGGAAGAGACTGATAGCTCTGCTGTGAAATGCAGACTCTGCTCCACCATTACTGAGAGAGGCGCTCCATGCAGTGACCCCGAGGCACTGGCCACCCACGCGTGGAGTTACGCAGGGGAGACGGGAATCGAGCCCGGGCAGAGAAGAGGCGCCCACCTTGGTCTTCAGAGCCCGCTTCTCAATCTCTGCGATGCACTTCTTGATGATGAAGGGGATGCCATCCGAGCTGCTGCGCAACGCCTGCGTGAAGTCCTGGCCGAAGAGCTGCAGCTTCCCTTGGAGTTTCTTGTGTCCACACTGGATGGCCAAGGTCTCCAGACACTTCTTGTGGCAAGCCAAATAGCACTGGAATGGGCAGGAAGATGGTTGGGGAAAGGCAGGAAGGCGTCCCCCCCCGACCCTGAGAGGAAAAGCCTCAGGCAGTGGGGCTGGCTTTGGCATTTAAGAAGTGCCGCACTTGGGAGCTGTGCCGCGTGGCCAGACAGAAGTCCCCACCTTGGGGACATCAGAAAGACCTTCCCAAAGAGACGCCTGCCAGCTGCTGTGAGAGGAGCTGTCGTGCAAGAGCAAGAGCGTGTGGATCCGAACCGCTCCCCCGGGTTTTCTGTAAGAACCCAGCAAAACCTCCCCGGGGCATTGCCCCCAGGCCCGTCCCTGCACCAGGGAACCGGCTAAGCGGCAGCTCTCTCGACAGCAGGGGCTTCCTCGCACACCCGGCTTTTGCAGGCTGAACCTGCGTTTGCTGCTTTCCCCTTGCGTGTCCGAGCCCCTGCTTGCGTCTGCACCTTGGGCTCATGAAAGCGACAGCAGCTGCAGAAGCGCAGCGGCTCCTCCTCGTCCGCAGAGCCGCGGAGCCAGAGGCTGACGGCGGAGCGGGATGAAGGGCTGCTGCCACCTCCTCTCCCGTGCACAGATGTGGCTGCGGGCACCGGAGTGCCAGCCCCCGTGGCTGCAGCCCCCTTCTCTTCCCCTCCCTTACCTCCTCACACTCTGCCCCCTGGAAGTACACATAGCTGTTGCATTCCCGGCACTTGGACGGGGTGCGAAGCTTTCTCAGCCGATGCGTCTGGGCAGCCTTGGATAAGCCCATGTTTCGGAAGGGGCCCGTGGGTGCCGTCATTTCCGGGGTGATCCCGTTGATGCCTGGAAGCAGAACAGAAACAGACCCCTCCAAATCGGTCCTCACCCCGAGAAGCGAAGGCAGCGAGAGCGGGCAGCCCCCAGCCATGCCCGGGTCCCTCGGTGATGCTACAAGCCAGCCATGCCTTTCATTTAGGTGCGGGGACTTTCACATCTCCGTGGCGTGACGCTAGGAGATTCCTGAAAGCAAACAGCACGTGGCTGCTCGGGGAGTTCCCATCAGCTCCACGGTACCGGGGCCCCTCGTTCACGTTCGTTAGCGTCCTAGCTGGGGAAATGGTTTGCACGGGAGCGTCTGGAGCAATCCTTCTAGGTCTGCTCGCAATGGATTGCTTTTGGAGATGGCCTTACAGTTATCTTATCTGTCTGAACGTGAAACAGTCCCGAGAGACTGACGGGCTTGGGCTCGGCACCCTCAGCCGACCCTGCTCTTCGGGGCGACGGACCGGCTGCCACGGCCGGTCACTCGCAGGTAACTGCATTTTAGCCAAGCTTTTTTTTCCGTAGCTTGGGAGCCTTGTGAGATGGGAGACTTTGTATTAAGATAAAATAACACCGTGTTTGCTTTTTAACTTCACCCCCTGGTTCTCAGCTTGTCAGAGCTCAGAAGCGCACGCCCCAGGTTGCTGCTTTTCCCTCGACTGAGTTCAGCAACTACATTTGACGTTAAAAGCAGAGAGCTGGGGCTTCCTCGTGCTGAGGGTTTGCGCACTTCTGCTGGGGCAGACAACCGGCTCCTCCCTCCACTTGAAACTCATGCTCCCCCGAGCGGTTTCCCATGCGTAAGGACACACGGAAAATCCCAGCTGCGGACAAGCCCTTGCTCAAGTTCTCTGTGCAAGCTGGGGGTTGGTTTGCCTCTCCCGCCCCATCACGCACTCTGTTCAAACGAGGCTGCGTTCTCGTCCTTCTCTTCCAGCTCTTCGCTGGAGGACACGGTGCCGTTGGAAGACAAGCGCTGCAACTTCCGGCTGAATTCACCTGCAGAACACGACCCGCGACGCAGAGAGGGATGATTAGGCAAGCCGGCTCTCTTCAAGGGAGACGAGTGCATTTCCCAGCCCAAGTGCCTTGCCCCATTCACCGCTCCCAGCTGCCAGGGTACTCTACCTGAGCTTGAATCCAGGCCGCCTTCGGTTTCGATGATGGATGTCGGCCAAGATTTATGGACCTGGTGCCCCCGTCCACCTGCAAAGCAAGCCGCTTCCTACATTAGATGCCATTTGCTGGATTCATGGAAACAGCCCATGGGAGCCCAGGACCAGGCTGAGTACTGCAGTGCACGAGAGCGCGCTCCCTTGTCCTAGGTGCGGAAAGGGCGAACCGGCTGTCGACCGACCCCTTGCCGAGCAACTGGATCAAGAAATGGCCCCGATAGCAGAGTCCGCGTGGTTCTGCATTGACACTCGTTCACAAGATGCTCCTAGTCCTTCAGGGCAGCAGCTTGCAAGGGGCCAGGTAAGGAAGACCTATTCCTATCTGACACCACCAACACCACAGGGTGGATGGGGGGATGGCGATGCCTTCTCCAACCATGCATTGTGTGCTACACCTGGAGACCCAAGACTGGGCTAGGAAGACCACAGGTCCGCTGGACATGAACAAACAGAGGGATGATAGACCAAAAAGCCTCATTTAGGAAATGAGGCTGGCAACGTCTCCTCCCCAGCTCCTCCTCAATACATATCACACTTGGCCTTGGACCCATTCCTGTGTGATGATCACTTGGGATCTAACTTTCCAGTCCTCTGCCTTAGAGCTGAGGGGGAGCTGCGATAGAGTGACTGTGCTCAGCTCCAGCCCGCCGGAGACGAGACCCCTGGCAGCAGCTCACCTCTCCGCTCGACGTGCACCGCCCCACCGTGCTGCTCCTTGGCCGCTGCACCTCCCTCGGGGATGCCCGGCTCTTTGGAGGGAGAAGCCCCGTCCGTGCTGCTGCTTGCAAAGTCGCTGGCGTTGAAGCTGCCTTTCCGTGCCCGAGCGAAGGGCGACCTAAGGGGCAGGAAGAAGACAAAAGGGATCATTCCGGTAGAGGGGAGAGGAAAGAGGCACTTGGGAAGGACTCACGTATCTGCCCTCCATCCTGAATACCCAGTAGCCTGCCTCACCAGTTGGCTTCACCACCCCCAGTCCACGCTGAACCTGGGATGAGCGGGTATATCGGAGCGGGGGAACTGAGGGGGCTGGGGCAACACCGGGAGCTTCCAGATAGTCCTGTCCTGGGCTTCCCCAGTTGGACTTTCTGCAAGGGGCAGGTGTGGATGCTGGCTTGGAGGGGGGAATCCAGTTACCCAGCTTGTGTTTCCCAGTAGGACACATCATAAGAGCTCTCTCCAAGTTGACAAGGTGCTTAGTACCCCTGCCCAAGAGAAAGGGTCCCGGGCGGTGGGGGAGTCTCTCTGGCGCAGACCCCGTGCTAAGGCTCTGGCTGCCCTACCAGGCGCTCTGTGACACGTAGGGCTCGAAGTCATACTGGGTCTCGGGCTCGTCTCCCCGCTGCAGCTGCTTGACGTGGGAGGCGTACTGCTGCCCGGGGTCGTACAGCTTGCTGCTCTCGCACAGCGTCTGGAAGTAGACGGGCAGGGCAGCCGTCTGCATGTGCATGAGCTGGTAGAAGGAGATGGTGGCCTGAAGGGGACACAGATGGAGGGAGGGTCAGAGAGGGGCTCGGGAGCGATTCTGGGCAGAGCAGACCCGAGACCCTGCCTGCCGGAGACGTGAAACAAGAAACCCGGGATGCCGCTTGCTGCGTTGCATCTCGAGTCGAGGCCTGGCTTGGAAGAGCCAGAGGGATTGGACGCAGCTCTTCCTCCGTGCTAACCTCAGAAGCAGCCGCTGTCGTCCCGGCTGGGACGATGTTGACTCCCCCGAGCGCCGTGCGTGGCAGGGGCGTGCCCCGAGCCCCAGGTGCCCCCCAAGCCTGCAAGCCCCGCTCACCGATTTGATGACCTGGTCGCTCTGCTTAATGACTTCGTGGATCTGCCGCAGCACGTTCACCTTGGTGTCCTCCAGTTCCTGCTTCTGCGTGTTGGCGTCGGCGATGCAGGTCCGGTACGTGGCCTGCGCCTCCTCGGCCTGAAAGCCCCAGGGGACAGCGGGAGGTGAGCACTGCTCCGTGGCACGGCCCGGACAGAGGACCTGACCTCCTCCGCCCCTCGAGCGAGACGGGAGGGGAGCTCCGTGCCGGGATAGCGAGAGGCATTCTCCGAGCGCCCCTCACCTTGTTCTTGGCCTCCTCCTCCAGCCGCCTCTTCTTGTCCAGGGTCTTGGTGGCCGTGCTGCTGCTGGTGCTCTGCTGCTCCTCCTCAGCCTTCACTGTCACGTGCTTGGCCTTGTCGTGCTCCTCGCAGCGCTGATTGTACATCTGCTTGGCCTTGCGCAGGTTGGCTTCCGCCTCTTGCTGCCGGGCGAAAAATGGGAGCCGTGAAATCCTCCCGCTTCCTCACCCTCCTGTGGTCCAGCCGGGCAGAGAGACCCCCCGGAGACCCGCAGCAGAGCTGCGCACTCCCACGCTCCGTGCAGACGCGGCTAGGAGCGAGCCGGCGGGGAAGAGGCTTAGACCACCAGCTCGTCGGGGCAGAGCCTATCTCTGGGGCCAGCAGCGTGTGCTTGTTTCGAAAGCCAATGCTGAGGACTCAGGAGTCTGGCAGCATGGTCAGAGCTGCCACCGCGACACAACCCCTGGCACAGCCCGGCTCTGTAGCACCTACCAGCTTTCTCTGAGCCCGATGCCACTGCTCCTTAATGTCCTTCCGTCGTTTTTCATGTTCAAGGCGCCTCATGGTTAGCGGCTGGAAGAAGGAGGAGCCCCAAAGTGGTTTGCAGCTAACGTTATTAGGGGTCAGAGCAAGGGGATGCTCCTCTCTTTTGTAAAAGGGCTCGGACATCCACCACTGAGCAGTGCTGTCAAGTCGCTAATGCCAGTCGTGCCCAGCTACGGGGTGGCTTTGCGCTCTGGACAAAGAGTCGCAAGTTCGGTGGATGCCAAATGCGGTTTCACTTAGGACAGCCCTCGGCAAATGCACCAGTTCACTGGAGCTGGCGCGCTTTCTACGGATGATCAATGTGTGAAACCGTGTCTAAACGAAAGGGAAAATATGCGGGCTCTGAGTGGGGCTGGAGGACAGTGGTTGGTTTTCTTGAACCTTGGATGGTGTCGTCCAAGAGCCAGACCCTTTATCCAAACACCCCAGAAACCAGGACGCTGGATGAGTTGCTCTGGCTCCAGCTCACGTCCAGTTCAGCGCAGAGAGCCAAATGTGTCCTGAGGCCTCTGAAACCTGCTACATTTGAGACACCATTATTGCCCCTTAACTCATAGTAACCCAGCCACATGGGTTGTCAAATTTAGGGCCTGATAGTACAGTAAACAAGCCACGCAGTAGTTCAACATATAAGGTGCAATAACTTTGTGGCTGGTTTATATCAGCCCAGCTGGGCAGCACACATGGTTTTGTAAGTCCTGGGGAGGGGGCAGGGAAGGCCTGTACTCAAATAGCACTTCCTCTTTCTAAGTCAGGAACACGAATGCACCACATGTCCTGTGCAGACCAAAGAGCAAAACCAAGGGCCTTCTCTGCCTCTTTGCACCGGGGCGGGGGTACATGTGCATTCCTCTTACCTGCAGGAAGGTGTGGTTCTGCAAGGTGGCTGCAGCTTGCACAGTCGAGATGCCATACTCCATGTCCTGCTCCAGAGCCAGCGAGTAGATGGACAGGAACGGCATATAGGACTAGAAAAGGACCGCAGGGTCAGCACAACAGCAGCTGGGCAGAGCCCCAGGCCAGGCAAGCGCTTGCAGCTGTGTGTGGGTGGAGGCGTGTGGGAGGCAAACACCACTTGGGCGCTGTGGGCTGAAGCTGGCACTAGATTTAAGTATCGATGCATCATCCCCTATGAGCTGAAGCAGCAGGGAAAGTCAGAAGATCTAAGCTTGACGTGCTAGACCTCGCAAGATGAAGCATCATCGCAGGTTCGCTGCGTTACATAACCGTGGGCAGTAACCTCTTCCCCTGCACGTTGACACTGCTTTGTGTCTGTCTGGGGGTGCTGAGCTCTGCAGTGCTGCAGTGGCGCATTGCAGTTTGCCAGTGAGGGAGGATGCTCAGACATTAAGAGGGGTGCGGAACTTTTCTGGGAGGGCTCGGTGTTGACCTCTGGCTTCCGCTCAGTTGGTGGCTTGGCCTAACTCCACGCCTGCTTCCCAGGGCTTCTGAAAAACCCACCCCAGCTGGTTATCGAGCCCTGCAGAGGCTGCAGACCCATGCAGGAGGGGAAGGGAGATGTTTCTGGCTGCTGGTGTGGCCTTGATGGGCACAGGTGCCATGGGGACACCTACCTCCTGAGCGATGGTTTGCTTACAGCTGTTGACCACCTTCTGCAGCCCTTTGGCAAACTCCAGCTCTGGAAGAGAAGGGAAAGAAGCAACAATGGCTGTGGAACCAAGGGATGCCGGAGAATTGCAGTTCTTGAAGCACTACACGGACGTGGCAGCATGCCCAGAGCCCTCCACCTGCCTTCTGTGGGCAGCTCTTTTCTGGGACCCAGCCCCAAGCCCCTAGGAGCATGTGAAAGGACTGGCATTGCAGCCCATGACGATGTCTGGGGACTCGGCACGTCGGCTACCCACTCACCCAGCGTGGTCCTCTTCTCTAGGTAGTACATGAGGTCCTTCATATACTTGGAGATGTTTTTGGCATATTGGAGGGCAGCGTCAACTCCGCCCTCGCACTTCTGGAGTATGATGTCCACCTCCTCCGCAGACAGACGGCCTGTGACCCAGGGAGAAAGAGGATGACGGGACTGGAGGAGGGACTCGTTAGGGATGGCGACTGGGCTGCGCCAATGCTGGGATTTAAAGCCAGAGGTTCCTGGCTCCTCTGCTCAGGGTCAGGCCGATCGCCACATTTGGGGTCAGGAAGGAATTTTACCCCCTGGTCAGAGTGGTAAGGCCTGGGGGTTGCCTGGCTCTGTAGCAGGGGCACAGCCTCTGCTTGGGGTCTCACGCATGTGTATTAGCCATCTTTTATAGAAGCAGGCTCTTGGCCGCCGTGGTCCCCTGGCTTTACCTGTGGCAGGTTTGGGTGTGATGTCTTGTGTTGTGTCAGGGTTGGTGGTAGTTTTAATACGAGGCTAGATGATGGATTGGTCCTGGGCTGGGCTGATCCTGCCTCAGGCAGGGGGTTGGCCGAGATAGGACCTCTGCAGGTCCCTTCCAGCCCTGTGATTTATGAGCGCGTTGGTGCCGTTTGAAACAAGCACGTCGTCCAGCGGGCACGGAGCACGCTCACGGGGTGCCCGGGCTTCACTGCACATTGCACGCTTTCCCTCTGCCGCCAGCTGTGGCAGATAAGGGGGCATCTGCTTACCTGAGTCATAGTTTCCGACGCCAGGGAGCGTGTCCTCTCCACCGTGCCCAGGGATCCCATAGAGGTTCTCGATAGACTGTCAGAAAAGGAGCTCATTGGAGAAGGAGAAGAGGGGACAACCAGGAACAGGCTTGGAGGAGGACCCGGTGGGGAGTTCAGAGGGGAGCAGATGTCTTGAGCTGCCAAGTGCAGCGTGAAGGCCTCTGCAAACACGGGGCAGCCCTGGGTAAGGGCCGTGCACGGAGCAGATCAGGAGCAGAGCCACCAATGTGCCTGTGTCCATGAGACCCCACCTCTGCTTTTCTACCTGCAGCACTTCTGCTGCCCCCAGCACCACGTGCCTCCTACTCTCGCCTCCCTGGTCGAGGAGGCAGAGCCCACGTGGGTCCCCACCTGGTCCTGCCCACGTTCTACAGGTATGGCCGGGAAGACCCACCCTCCGGGTTCGTTGCCTGTACTTGTTCCTGAGCGGAGACCGTGCACAGTCTGGGGGCAACCAGAGCCTGGTTGGGGTTTCTGAGCAGAGGTGCTGCAGGGCTGCAATTTTCCGTCCCCCAGCAACAGCTCGAGGCCCGCATCAGAGCATCACTCACCTGATTCTGGTCCCAGGGAGGTATGGAGAGGAGGGTGCTGCTGTCCACCTCCCCCATGAGAAACTCCGACACCCTGGAGGGACGGGGAAGAGACGGCGAGTCAGCATCGCTGACTACGGAGCAGAAGGCAATCCCATAGCGGTCCACGGACCCGCACCCGGGGCCTGCGTTTGCCTGTCGACTGGAGCTTTCCTGTTGCCTTCACTGATAGGATCAGTCCTGGGGGATTTAGCCCCAGCAGTGAGGATGAGGATGAACAACTCAGCCAACCGGACAGGGCTGCGCGGGATAGCAGCAGGCAGAGATGCCTTATAGGTCCTGCCCGATAGGACCGGCCCAGCTCATTTCAGTGGCATCTCGAGCGCCCCGAGGTAGGGAATGAATCGAAATCCCTGCTGGGTAATACCTAGGAGCTTGCAGCTTTGTGTGCGCGTGTGCACATCTCTCTCGGTCCTAGTATGTGCCCATTGGGAGCTGCCGTTTGTGCATGGGAGGAGAGCGGAAGGACGCGAGGTCTGTCTCGAAACGGGGGGAAGGTAAGATTTGGGGAAGGCAGGGGCGGAGATCTCCTCCCGCCCGCAGGGGCCTGGGGTTCACCTACGTGCTGCTGAAGGAGACGGCGATGGTCTCCACGGCTTTCTCGAACTCCCGCTTGTCCGTCTCGTTGTTGGTTTCAAAGTGGAAGCCTGAAGGTGGAAGCAAGAAAAACCCCCTTGTAGCCAGAGCCTCTGGGTCGTGGAGGTCTCAGACCAATGCTGGCATTGCCGAGACTCACGGCCTGGCTTGGATGCTCCGGCTCTCAGGCCCAGCCGCTGAGCCTCTTCCACCTTGTCCCCTGGGCAAGCAGGCGCTGCCCACAGCACAGTCAGGTCTGAGCACTGCTTCGGCTCGGGGCATGATCTGGGAACCCTTTGAAACACACCTAGATGCCCTCGTGCCGGAGCCCGTGATCCGCATAGTGGGGAAGGGAAGGGCCTGTTGGGGGGTGTGCACGGGGGCAGGGGAAGGGGCATCCAGGATTGTCCTCAGTGCAGCGATCCCCCGGGGTTTATCTGCAAATGTTTCCACTGACGGGGCTTTTACTGCTCCCCAGGGGAGCTATCCCCTATTCAGCTCCAGCCAGGACTGCCTCGTACACAGCCCCCGTCTCTCCCAAGGTGAGCTGCCCCATGACTCCCACGGGGGCCTGTTGACTTGGGGCCCTGTTTTAATGGCATGCGTTCCCTGTCTCGGGCTGCCTTGAGCACCTATAGCTTTGCGATGGAAAGGGCCACGCCAGGGCCACCACCAGCCGAGGCCAGGGCGGCTGCTTTGGGCAAGGCCAGGCAGGTGGAGCGAGCCCTCCTCTCCCACCCCGGACTTTGAAGTGTAACTCTAAATGTTGAACGTGGGCCTGATCCCCACCACTGCTTTTGCCCCGTTATTCATCATCCTGCCTCTTGCACTGCCGTTGATGCCAGTGTCACATGGTAGTGGAACGTAACCGCGCCGCTCCGGTGGCATGAGTGCAGGCAGCCGCACGGGGCGCAAAGGATGGAGACGCAAGTCTCCCAGCCTGAGACTGGGAATCTGCCCCCGTGCCCTTGGACTCAGCCAGTTTAGCCGCCGCATGCCCTCCGGGCTCTGGACATTGCCCACATCAGCGCTTGGCACGGTCGCGCTTGCACATCCCCAGCCCGCGCCGAGGCCCCCTAAACAAGCTGATCATCAGATCTGGTTCCACCCTGCTACGGAGGTGCTTCCTGTGCCCTGCGGTTACGGTGTCCAGGAAGCGAGGGCAGTGACGCAGGGTGTTGTGCTTGCTTCTGTGGTTAAGGCAGCCCTCCCTTCCCCCTCTGCGATGGCTCTCAGACGGCTCGGGCCCTGGCGAGGATCGCAGCCTGACACGACCGCCTCTCATAAACACGAGGACATGCTGGCACCCGGGGGGAGGATTGATGTCTTGGCAGTGGTGCCCACGAGCTCCGTCGGGAGTCTGGGCTCCCTGGTGCAAAGGCACTGTGTGCTCGTGTCCTGCCCGCACTGCCCTGCCCCGTCCACGGTCTTCGCTGGGCTTGGGATGTGGCCTGACGTGGGCCCCGGTGACAGCCGAACAGCTGAACCCTGTTGAACGTGCCCCACGAGGGCCTGGTGGATCTACAGCTCCAGCTCCCGGCCGGAGGAGCCGATGCTTTTATCTCGGGAGCCCCCCAGGGCAGTCCCAGCTGTGTCTGAGATGGCAGCTCTTAAACATCATGCATTTTTTCTCCCCTGCTTTCTGCACTGAGCCAGCCCGGGCGGACCCAGCCATGCATTTCAATGGGCCTCGGCGTGACTGTGAGCTCTTGCACCTGTTGCACCCGCTGTGAGCAGTGCGTGCAGCCCCGTGGCATTGAGCAAGCTTCCCGAGCCC
Organism: Caiman crocodilus; assembly: GCA_030014935.1. NCBI lineage: Eukaryota > Metazoa > Chordata > Crocodylia > Alligatoridae > Caiman > Caiman crocodilus. Next base: position 683,186 of record JAGPOW010000745.1, on the reverse strand, counting down.
CAGCCCCTACCCTGGCAAGGATGGGAGGAGGCAAAATCGTGGCCAGACATCTGGCCCATAAAACAGACGTTAGAATAACAATAGCACGTCTCCCCGGCACAGACTTCAGGGCCGGTAAGCTCTGGGTCCTGCAGGGACCTGGCTCCCTGGGTCCCGTGCAGGCTGAGCCCTCACCTCCTAGGGAACCAGCACGGGAGGTCACCCCCGCCCCGAATCTTTCAGTTCCCGAGGGACCAGTTCATCCCCAGGGGACAAACTGGGACCACTTTGGGGCTGCTCTACATGGGGGCCTTCACAGCAGCTCCCCGGGAGAGCTGGATCCCATGCACCTGGGGAATCGGCTGCTCGCTGCAGATCCGTCCTGTTTTCGTGTTAACCAGCATCTGGTTTCCCTAATCGTATGCACTTGCCAGCGTGGCTACTCTTCACCGGAGCCAGTGGGACATTTCTTAAGCAACGCTGGCAATTCCCCTTGAAAGCACCAAGGCAGCACAGCAAGAGCAGAGGGTCTGGTTTTCAGACCTGGTCGAGGCACCTCCGTCACACCAGAGAGGCGGGTGCTCTGGGCAAGGCCAGGCAGGTGGAGTGAGCCCTTCTCCCCCCACCCCAGGCTTTGAAGTTTAACCCTGAATGTTGAACACGGGCCTGATCCCCCATGGCTAGAGGCTGGGGCCTCAAGGACCAGAGCTGAAGCCGGCTCAGCCAAACAGAGAGTAGGTTTAGATTAGATATTAGGAGGCGCTACTTCACAGTCAGGGCGGCTAGGGCCTAGAACCAGCTTCCAGGTGAAGTGGTACAGGCTCCTAGGACTAGATGATCTGCCCAGGTCCCTTCCGACTCTAGACACTATGAAACTATGAAACTATGAAACTGAACGGCTCCCGTCCTCGCAGAAAGTCATGCCGAAATGCCGGCACTGGGACCGCTGCATCACGGCCTAGCGCAGCGTTGCGGGTAGCGACTCCAGGGCCCCGGCGCAAGGCTGACGAGCTGGGGGAGCTGGCCCTTGGAGCAGCCTGCAGGCTCGTAGCCTGCCACGCCGGGCTCCAGCGCGCGCGAGATGATTTGTGCTGGGAAGGGAATCCCAGGCATGTATTTGTGCCCAGTCCATCAAGCGCTTTCCTAGATGCCTCCCTAGAAGGAGCTGGCTCTGCCTGTATCTCTTGGCTCAGCGCAGCAGGCAAGCTGAGGGCGTCGTGTCCCAAGGCTTTCCTAGCTGTAGCGTTCACAACCATGCAGGCGAGCCTCCAAGGCACCAGCCGGTCCCCAAAGCCCCACGGACTGTCCCTGCGAGCAGGGCCTCTGCCCACGTCCTGAGCATTTCCCACTCCGCACTGAGCTAAATCTCGTCTCACTTCTTTCTGTTGCAGGGATGCCCCCTCCTCGCGGGCCAGGACCCCCGCCCCAGTGCCAGGCGCTGTACAACGGAGCAAAGAGATGGGCCCTGCCACGTGTGAGGAGCTCCGTGCCATTCACTGCTCCGGAGTCGCGCCAACGTGAGTGAGGGGCTACCCAGGCCTCTCTAGGGGCTGCTGAGCGGAGATGGGGCTGTGCCATCTCCCCGGGCGAGTCGCTTGACCGGGCATCCCCAGGTCATTTGGGGGGAGCTGATTGTCTGCTGCTGGGAGAAGTCATCTGCTCTGGGTCACAGCAGGTGCCATGGCGGGGAGCGAGTGCAGCATCCTCCCGGGTCTGGCAGTGCTCCCACCAGGCGGGGGGCAACGGGGAGCTGTGTTCGGAGGGGCCAGGGGGTGTAATCCAAGGGGACCTGGAGTCGCAGCACAGACGCAGGGGGCAGTGAGGAGGCTCCCGGACTGCGTCGTGCTCTTGCAGGGGCCGGAGAGAGGAGCTAGCTGTCTCTTTGGTCTCTAAGCATGGCGGTCCCCTTGGACTGGTGAGGCGGGCATGCAGCCTTCTCGCTACCCTGCACCGGACAACTGGTCCCCTGGGGAGAGGAGTGGGAGCTGGGGAAGCCCCGTCACACCGGGGGGGTCAGGGCTGGTTTTGCAGCCCAGAGAGTCACCCTGACCCCGCTTCTCTGGCTGGAGACAGGCCAGCTCCTTTGCCAGGGATGGTGCGACTGGCCCCCGCCCTGACCCAGCCTCCCCCAGCAGCTGCCCTGGGGCTGGATCCGGGCCGCAGAAAACCCAGCCGGCTCCGGCCTCTTGCAGCCCCCCAGGAGAGATGCAAAGCACCGACCTGTCCCTGCTCTACTTCCACGGACTGCAGTGGGGTCTCTAACTTAATTCAGTGCGGTGGCTAATGAGTGTGCTAACGAGCAGCAAAGGGGGCATGTGACCTCGAGGAGGGGGCGGGGGGGCCAAGGACAGCGGAGGGATCCCAATAACTGGATGAACTAGGAGCTGGGCTGCACGGACCCCTGGAGAATGGACAGGAGGAAGGAATCTGGGCAGAAAAGCCGTCGCGGCAGGTGCTGGGCACACAGTCCTGGGGGCTGAAGGATGGTCATCGTCCCCCCCCAGGCGATTTGAAGGGCATCACCCTGCTGCCCTGCCACCGCCCCTCTGGAGCTGGGAGTCGAGGCCCCAGACCTCTGCCTACTGCTCCTTCCTCCCGGAGGCAAACGAGCTGTTGCCCTTACGGTTTGGATCAAGGAAATCTTTGCAAAGCAAGGTCCAGACTGGGCTCTGCTGCTGCCGGTTCCACCCGACCCCAGAGCCACCCTCGGGTGCCAGCCTCCCTCCCCTGTTGCCCCGAGCGGGATTTGCCCGCGAGTCCAGGCAGCCGTACCAGCAGCGGCCAGCTGAGCTGGTCAGGTACCGGCTACCCCTTGCCCGGGACGCGCCGTGAGCAAGTCCTGGCGGCCAGCTCACCTTTGATCCTGGAGATGAGGGTCCCGGCAGCGGTGAGGGTCTCCAAGGTGTTGAGCAGCGGGTACTTGTTGATCACCTGGCGCAGGATGCGCAGGGCTTCCCCGAGGCACTCGTGAGCGACGGGCCGCTGCGGCTCCACATGGTCTGCAGCAGAGAGGTCAGAGCGGTCACCGCGGCCCATCGTGCCCCTCCAAGGCCTCCGCCTCTGCCAGCAGCCACAGCAGGGCCTGGCCCCCGCCACCTCCCCAGCCCAGGAGCGGCACCGACTCACCGCGGGAGCCCAGCGGCAGACAGAAAGCCGGGGGCTGCCCGTCCTCCAGGAGAGCGCGCAGGTTCCCGCACAGACACATGCCGAGCCCTGCCACGCACCAGCTACCTGGGCTCAGAGGCCAGAGGCTGGGAGATCCAGCAGATTAGAAAGCCAAGCTGCCTTCACCCCAGCCCCGGAGCAGAGCCCTTGCCTTCCTGATCCCATCAGTCCTCTGCAGCCCTGCGCAGCCACAGCCACTGACCTGGGTGGGCGTTTGCATCCCGGCCCCTGCAAGTCCTCCCCCGCTCCTCTCCCCGTCTCCGTGCGCATCAGGGCAGCCTCCTGACCCTGGCTCACACCTCCCCAAACCTGTCCGGCGCCCGCTGCCCTTTGTTCTCTCCCCTCCTCCCTGGGAAAGGGCTCTTTGCATTCCAGCCTGGCTGGGTCTAAACCCCGAGGCGGGAACGGCCTCCTGAGGATAGTGGCAGGGTGGCCCAGAGGGTGATGGGCCTCTGCAGGGGACGGGAGCGTGGGCTGGGGTAGCCCTGGCAGGGGGGCACGGAGACCTCGCTGAGCACCCTTAGCAAACCGCTGAGCTTCCAGTGCAGGGTGGCAGCGTGGCCTCGTGACTGGAGCACAGCACAGGGGATGGGGGAGTCAGGCAGGGCTTCGCTAGCGCGGCGGCGATGGGAACAAGGTAGCGGAGATCGTTTTTCCCGTGCAGCACAGGGCGCACCGGCGCGGGGGACTTGGGCCCCGAACGCCAGCACTGGCTCTGGGTGGCTGCTCTCGGGGTATGACCCCCTGCTCTGGGGCGTGCCTCGCCTCGCCAGCAGTTCAGCAGCATCGCCAGCGGGGTCTGGGGGCTTCTCCCTGAGCCTCAGGCTCTCGTGTGATACCCGCAGAGGTAAGGCAGCCATGCCTTCCTGAGACAGGGCTCGGAGAGGGAGGCAAAGTCCTGGGCTGGCAGCTGCCAGGCAGCGCTCAGTCTTTCCCCGGTAGCTGAGCTCCTCTTGAAAGCAAGTCTGGAATTTCCTCCCTGCTTCCTTCCCCTGCCCTCCCTGCCCGGAGGTGACCTCCCACGGGCTGCCACCGCCCCGGCGTGCAGGAGGCCTCTGCTCCTCTCGCCCCCAGCCCCGGCCCGAGCACGAGGGGCTCCGGGGGCCTGGGAAGTTTGTTTACTGGCAGGAAGGGAAGCTGGATGTTGGGAGCTTCCCCAGGAAGCCAGTCCCTTCTGCAGCTCTCCAGATAAAGCGGCCCTGATCCTCCCCCACCGAGCCGCCCTGAGCGGCCGCGCTGGGAGTCGGGCCCCGGGGAGGCCGGTAGAAACGGTTCCCCAAAGGGAGCCGGACGCACGCTCCTTGTCCGATCAAGTGCACGGCAGTGTGGGCTGGTGGGCAGAGCGAGCACCTGCGAGCCGGGGCTCCTGGGTTCTTTCCCCAGCCCCCATGGGAGGGACGTGACGTCGCGATTGAAGAAGAAGGGAGTCAGGACCCCCGGGGACTCCCTGGTTGCAGCCTGGGCTTGATTTGGGTTGAGAAGAGAAGGGGTGGGCGTTAGGACTCCTGGGTGCTTTCCCCAGCTCTGCCACTGATACAGCCCAGCCTTGGGCAAACCTGGGTCCTGCTCCGTGCCTCAGTTTCCCCTCCTGCCCCATGGGGATGAGGCGGCACCCCGGGGTGCTGAGCAAGCAGTGTCGTCACCGTTCCCCATGCGATTGCACCATCAGACGGCGGCACAACCGGGGGGGACTCCATCTCTGGGGGGTCTGATTTACCCAGGGGCACCCGAGAGCGCAGTGTGGCCCCTCGAGGGCCATGTGGGACAGATGCCACGTCGCCGGGGGTCGGGGTGGCTGCGTTACGTGCCGACAGCTCTGCAAGGGGCAGGGGGACGGTGGCAGGGAGAGGGGCTCTGGAGCCGCCCCGTGGACAGCCCCGCGAGGCTGGCATGGAGCCTAGAAGAGGGGGTGCCGCCACCTTCTTGGGGGCCGCGGGGTGGGGAAGGGAGGGAGGCGCTGGTACAAAGAGTGCCTGGGCCTGGCGAACACGGGGCAGGGCAAGGGACTTCCTCTGCATTCCCTGCCTCCGTGGGCACTTCCGGAGGGGGAGGCAGACATCAGAGGGGCTGGGAGCAGGGATCGGTGTCTCTGCCAGGCCGGGATGCAGCCACCACGGCTCTGAGGAGCCCCCAAACCACTGTCCTGCCCCCCCCCCGGCCCAAACTCCTTTGGCCTGGACTCCCCCCCAGCATGGCCTGCCGGCCCCACTCATCCCCGCGCGTGCAGGCTCGCACGTCCCCGCCGGCCGCCGTACCCACGCCTGCTCTCTCCGGCCCGGCAGCCCTAGTGTTGCAGAGAGACCCGGGGCGTCGCAGCCCGCCCGAGATGCAGCTTGCTGATGCTTTGCACGAGCTCTGCCCCGCCCAGGCCCCGCATGGCCACGTTCAACTTGTAGCTCCACGGCCTCTAGGCCTCGGGGTTTTCTGCTGACCGAAGGCAGCCCCAGCCTCCCCACCCAGCTCCCACGTGCCCAGCACGGCCATCTAGCAAGGGCCACGCCGCCACGTGGAAGCTGGGCGCCCAATTCTGGTCTTGCTG
>JAGPOW010000745.1:656390-666727 GCA_030014935.1 Caiman crocodilus | reverse complement strand
GGATGCATGGATAGGGATGGATCTATCAATGGACGGATGCATGGATAGGGATGGATAAATGGAAGGATAGGGGTGGATCTATCAATGGATAGATGCATGGGTAGGGATGGATCTATCAAGGGATGGATGGATGGATGGATCTACCAATTAATGGATGCATGGATAGGGATGGATCTATCAAGGGGTGGATGGATGGATGGATCTATTGATGGATGCATGCATAGGGATGGATAGATGGATGGCTCTATCAATGGATGGATGGATCTACCAGTGGGTGGATGGATGGAGGGATGGATGAAGATGGCTGGGTGGATCAGCGGACAGGGACGAGTGGATCCAGGATCTGTGGATGGATGGGAGGGATGGCAGAGACGGCTCGCCGGACGGCTGTCAGTGACTGGATGGAGGGAGGTGGGCGAGGAGGCGCCTTGACAGCTGTTGCGGGCGTCAGCGCGGGCACGGACACAAGCGCGGGGCTCGCGCGGCGGGGACGCTCCGCTCCGCGCGGGGAGCGGCTGGGGATGATGTCAGCGCCTGGGGGCGGGGCGGGGCGCGCGTGGCGGGTCGGCGCGATCTGCCCTTATAAGGCCATTTCCACTCGCAGCCAATCGGCGGCGGCAGGCGGTGCCCGCCCGGCCAAAACTCCCGCGGAGCCGGAGGAGCCGCGCGCCCCGCTCCGCCCTGTCCCGTCCCGTCCCGTCCCGTCCGCTCCGCGCCTCGCCTCGCCTCGCCCCGCCGGCATGAGCTGCTCGCAGTTCAACAAGGGGCCGTCCTACGGCCTGTCCGCCGAGGTCAAGAACAGGGTGAGCGCCTGGGGGCTCCGGGCCCGCTCGGGGATCCTGGGCGGGGGGTGCCGGGACCCCCGGTGCTGGGCGGGGGCAGGGCCCCTGCGGAGCCGGCACGAGCCCCCGGTGCCTGGCTCTACCCCGGCCCGCGGTGCATGCCTTGGGCGCTCCCCGGGCAGGTCGGGGGCTCCTGGGGCAGGCACTCGCCCGGGCCCCGCTGTGCTGCGGGCACCAGGAGGGCTTTGCCCCGCTCCGTGCCTGCCCTGGGCTCTGGGGGGGCGAGCGGGGGCAGCCTGGTGGGGTAGGGGCTCAGTCCCCTCCCTGGCAGGCGAAGCATTTCGGGGGGAAGCAGGTGCCCCAACCTCCTAGTCTGCTTCCCCCTCCCCCTCCTCCTCCCTGGGGTTTCCCTCTGGGCCCAGCGCTCCCTGGGGCTGGCCCGTCTCTCCCGCGGGCCTGGCCTGCTTTCTGCGAAAACCCACTCCAGCCATTGCACGTCTGCTGCCCCCGGGCTCTGCCCCCCGCTTCTCTGGGGCCTCTGCTTTGAACCCAAACCCCCCGAGCCTGGGCATCTGGACTGGCCTGGGGGGGTGGGTCCCAGGCTGCTGGCTGTCGAGGAGGAGGATATGGGATCAAAGCAGCTGCATCCTGGCTTCTCCTAGGAGAAACGTCCCAGAGCCTCCGGCTAAAGGCCTGGGGAAGAGAAACGTTATAGTCAAGGGGAGATGCGGGGGGTAAAGAGCAATGCTGGAACTGCCTGGGGATTGGGGCTGGGGCGGCAGAGCTGTCCCTCTTCCTCCGATGGCAAACCGGGCAGGGCAGGGCAGGGTGTGGGCCTGGAGAAGCCGTCGGTGCAGAAGATGCAGTTTCTTCTTGTGAGCTATTAATGTTAACCACCCCTGTAATCCTAAACTCGCAGCCTGTAATTTATGGGCTGGCCGGCCTGTGTTCCCAGGGTAATTTCAAAGCGCGTGAGGTGTGGTCCCAGGAGAGCGGTCTTGCCCCTCGGTTGTTTGTCCCTGCAGCTCTCCTTACACCTGGCCCAGCCCGGATCACGGTGGGAATCCTGCAGTTGGCCTCTGCGCCGGCATTGCCAAAATCCTTGAAAAATAAGCCAAGGCTTTGGAGCCCCAGGTCCCTGCCTCCTGGGCAGATGCCTCTCCCCGTTACGTTGAAACAGCTATGCTGGAGGAGCGCTTTCCCCTCCTGAAGCCTGTGCCCGGTCAGGGGCTGTGGCTCGGGGTGATGCTGGAACCATGGCTGGAGGCTCTTCTGCTTCTCTTCGGTGGCTCTCGTGAGACGCCGTTGTGGCTGGGCTCTGCCTGCCTTGGCCTGGGTCGTCTGCGGGGCTAAGGCCACAAGCCAACCCTAGACTTGCCGTAAGTCCGCGTGCATTTCCTGTTGCTCGTCTTCCCAGGAGCAGGGAATGGCAAGGTCAGGGTTCCCGGGTCCTGTTCCCAGCCGTGACAATGACTCTCACTCTGGCCTTTGGTCTTAATGGCTGTAAACTGGGACCGTTCCAGCCCAACTCAGCCATGCCCATTTGTGCAGCATGAAAGGATCTGGCTGGCACTGCTTGGGCACTTGGGAGCCATGCCAGCTGGGGCCACTGCCAGGCAGGACAAAGGAGGATGGCAGGTTTGGGACCCTCCTTCTTTGTCATGCCCTCCTATTGTATCCTGACCCACTGGGGCATCGTCGCCTGCCTGGTACCTAGCGTGCCAGCAGCACTGAGTCCTCCCCAGGCTCTGGAGTACTGCTGCACGTGAAAGTTGGAAAGCTTTCTATAGCGGGGGAGAGCCATTGGCAAGGCTGCAGTCGGCCCTCACGGGAAGAGCCTCAGCCCAGCAGCAGCCCCAGAGCCCGGCCTTTTGCAGAGGTGCCAGCTTGCTCTGCCCTGGCTCAGTGCACCAGGCTCGAGCTCTAGTGAAGCCCCTGGGATCCTGGGCAGGCTCCTGTGTAGCCAGCGCTGCCTGAAACAGGCGTGGAGCGTTTGCCTTCTCCTGCCACACGCCCATCACCTGGCGGGCAGTGCCAAGCCCTGCACCTGGCCCCAGCAGGCTCTGCTGCAGTAGGTGTGCAAGGCAGGCAGGAGTCTTGCATGTGGCACGTGTGGGTCAGACAGCGAGGGCTGTGCCTGGGATCCAGTCCCCATGCGCCTGCCATCCTGAGACCGCTCATGGTAGCACCCAGCTGCCATATACATATACACATATATAATAAAATAAGGCCCCAGAGCTCCCTCTCTCGGGGACTTTGTACCAGCGGTGCTCATCCTGCCAGCCAGAGGACTGGTTCAGGGCTGATCCATGGGGTGGATCCTGTGTGTGCGCCTGTGCGCATCTGTCCTGGATCCAGCCCCCGACACACTGGAGCCATCTGGCATGCAGGGCCGCATCCCCCAGCCCACAGGGCTCCCCACAGCCCTGGCAGTTTGGCAGCAGGGGAGTGACAATTAATTTGACTCCCTGTTGCTAAATTCCTGGACCCGCGAGGAGCCCCTGTGGGCCAGACAATGTGGCCTTGCGGGATCTGACCCCCAGCCTCGCTGGTGTATGCTGTTCTCTCTGAATGCCGCTGAATGGTTTGTAGCTGGAGGGCTGAGCTGGGGCTGGGGAGAGCCAGCGCTTGCCTGGTTCGGGGGGTTTAATAGCTCCCATAGGAGCAGTGCAAACACCCGCAGCTCGTCCTCACCTCCAGAGGAAGCAGATTGTGTAGGCAAAGTCCTTCCTGGGCTTCCTGAACCCAACCGGGATTCAGCCGGTCAGCATGAAGTGAAATGGAGGAGCTCCTGCCTGGCCGCGGTCCCTCATGGCCGTGCTGCGCCCGTGCTGCCGGTCTGTTGGCTTCGCAGTGGGAGGCAGTCCGCAGGCCTGGGCCCGTTGCAGGGGGGCAACAAGCCTAAGAGAGGGGGGAGGCATGGAGCTCGGCTGAAACGTTTAGCGCTTCTCCCTTTGGTACGGCTGAGTCCTCTGTGTTTTCCCTGGCAAGACTGACCCCAGTCAGGGGTGCAAGTCTCGAGGCGGATGCCCATGACCCTGCACCCCCCTGGCTCCACTGGGTAGGGCTGGGGAGCAGGGGGAGTTGGAGAACAGGGCCAAGCCTGGAGCAGCCTCGTTGGTGAGGGACGGGGCAGGGCAGGATGGGGGTCCCTGAGCCCCAGTGCTGATGCTGAGCCCCTACAGTCTCTCTAGGGGTGATGCTGGCAGGAGAGCTGGGGGGTTCTTGCCCCCCAGGCCAGCAAGGGGGTGCCACGACCAGCACAGTTCCCTCTGCTCTGATGTGCACTAGCCCCTTGTGCCCTTGCTCCGAGCTCCCCCCGAGCCGCTCCCACTCGTCAGCCCTGCCTGCGCAGCTCTGGGTGTAAAGCCCTTGGTGCCTGCGTCTGCCTGGGCCGGGCCCACGTCCGGGATCCTCCTGGGAGTGGAGCCCTTGCAGATTCCTCCCTGGTGAGCCAGCCACCCTCTTGCTGCCGTCAGCAGAAGAATCTGGCTCCTCTTTCCGCACTTCCCGTCCTGCTCCGTCACCTTCTTGCCTGTTGCAGGGATAGGTCTGGAGGAAGGTGTTGCAACACCGGAGCGGAGCCAGGCCCAGCTCTGAGCCTGCTGGAGCCTTGCCCCCGGCTGGGACAGCAGCTTCCCCCTGGCAGCCCAGCTCTGCCCTGGCTCCGTGCAGCCTCTTGCTTCCCTTTGCACCCTGCGTCCTTCCAGCCCTGCCTGTGGGGTGGGAGTCTCCTGACTTCTTGCAGACACTGAGGCAGAGCAGCTTTAAAAGCAGGGAGGGATCGGGGAGGGTCCCTGCTCCCAGCTCGGGCTTAGCGGAGCAGAGGGGCCAGCACTGGCCCCCCCAGGATCCCTGCGGCTCTGCATTCCTGAGAGGCTAAGCACAGTGGGGAGGGAGGCAAAGGAGCTGTGGCCAACATCTTAACCCTGTGATCTCCCCCTGCCCGTGAGCTGCATGAGGGCGGGTTGCTCGGCCTGCTCCAAGCAGGCTGGGACCATGCCCACAGCCCTGCACCGCTGGAAAGCAGCCACCTCGGTGATGGGGAGGGGCTCCCCTGTGTACCAGGGAAGGTGGCGCTTGCCTTGCGGGATCCGCGCCTGGGGACGAACATGCCGGGGTCAGCATGCCTGGGGGTCCCTTCTGCAGGAGGACGGGGCAGCAGGGAGGGAGGTCTGGGGCAGGTGACTGCAGCTGGTCAGGTCTGGATTTGGGCTGGATCAGGGGAGTTTCAACTTGTGCCAGGGTCCTGCAGCAAGATAAGAGCCTACTCCTGCAGCTGTTCTCTGGGTAGAAAGGTGAGGCTGGGCTGCTGGCCTGGGGTGGGGGTGGCACTTAGGCGGCCTAACCAGCCACCGGCCCCCTTCCCTCGGCCGAGGCCACGTGGGTGGGCGCTGGAGCGGTCCCTGCCCGCAGGGGCTCCTGGGCTGCAGCTCTTAGCCATGGGCTGCAACCGTGCCTGGGTGCAGGGGTCCTGGCATCTCCCTGGTGCCAGGGATGGGTGCTGGCATACCCGCTCACCCTGCTCTGGCGGAGCAGGGGCTGTGAAGCCAGCCTGGGCAGCTGCTCTTGATTTAGAGGCGGGACTCGCATTCCTGGCATAGCCGCGGCCACAAGGAATCTGCCTGGATTCCAGCCCTGCGGGGAGGGGACGGCGGCGCTGACCCTGGCCGGGCCGGCTGGGGCTGCAGCAGGGAGGCCGGGGCAGGGGATCGCCCGCCCCTCCCAGCTCTGCCCCGCGCCCCAGTATGCCCAGAGGCTCCTCGCCCTTGGGGGCAGGCGTCCGGGACATGCTGGACATGGGTCCCCTCCTGCTACTGTCCTGTGTCCTCCCTGCAAGCCCAGTCTGAGCCAGGCCCCCGCGGATGGAGGCGCTACCAGTGTGACTCGTCCCTTTGTGACACTTCCTGTGGCTCAACCCTGGGCTGGGGGGGCAGGGGCGGGCAGAGCCGTGCCAATAGCACAAGAGCCTGTAGCTCGGGGCCGAGCAAGCGTGGCTTCGGCACGGGCTGGGGGGCGGATGGGGGAGGAGACCACTGGAGCCTCTTGCTTTTGTGGCTTCTCCCTTGGGACGCCTTGTGCACAGCCCTGCTCCACGCGCTTGGTTGGAGCCTCCTTTCTGCTCAGGTCTGCCTGGAGGAGCCTGTCCCGGCAGAGGGGCTGCTCTTGGCCTTTAACGCCGAGGGGCAGAGCATTGAACAAAGAGCTCTTTTCTCCCCATTGCGTGCAGTCATTTGAGCCGTGCGCCCTCCTCCAGTCCCCGCGGGCTCCTGGGTCTAGTGTTAAAAGCCAACCAAGAAGCGGCGAGAGGGGAGCTTCCTTTGCTGCACCAAAAAGAGGGTGCCTTGGTGCAAATGCCCCCCGCCCCCCTCGACGCTCAGCAGCATCCAGGCTGGAGGGAGGGGTGTCGTTCTGCACCTGGCAGGATGCACTGGTGTCCTGGTCTCCAAACCACGGGGCTTCACACTTCTCACCCCCATGCCCCCACATCCCGCCCCAGGGGTTTTATCTTGCACTGGGAGTGTAGGATGGAGGAGTGGGATCCAACAGGGTGGGCTGGGCGGGGGCACCTCTGTCTCCCTGGGCATCACCTGGTTGTGCCCTTGCTCGTGTTAGCTTGGCACAGCGTCATCCCGGTTGCCCCCTGCCCCCAGCTCAGGGGTTTTCTGTCATCTAGCAACACTGTGAATGCAACTCGCTGCTGCTTCCCCTTCCAGCAGCCCAACTTCTCCCCCCGCCCGCCTGGCTCCGTCTTGTCCTGCGTTTCAGGAAATTGTAGCTGTTCCAGTAACCCCAAACCGCCCCTTCCTGGTTCCCGGTTCCCGATGGCTTCGCTCCCGGGTCGGGCGCCGCGCTGGGAGCCCGGGAGGGATGCCTCATTCTCACGCTACAGGGAGCTCTGGGTTTGCCGCTTTTGGCAACAGACCCCCTCATCTCCGTTGCCTCCCTGGGGAGGAAGAGGGAGTGCCTGCTTGGAGCAAGCAGAGGGATGCTGTGCCCACAGGGAGCAGCGATTTTTAAGGCATCAGAGCCCCCGGCGATAGGAGGCTTTGCAGAATACCCCCCTGGAGCCCAGAAGCAGCAAAGGGGTTAAGGGCCTTCACAAGCCACTTCTAGGCTGTGGAGGCCAGAGAGCATCAGCTGCAGCAAGTGCAGGCAGGCCTGGCCCTGCTAGGGGAAGCTGCTGGGGCTGGGCTGCCCCGGGCACGAGCTCACTGCTCCTGCAGCCTGCTGCTGCTCTTGGCAGAGCGTGATGGAGGGGGAGGGTGGAGGCCCGGGGTCATAGAGGGACCTGCCAAGGCCCCTGATCCTGGCACTGCCACTGCTTTGTCAACATCCTCCTGGCCAGGGCTCCACAAAACCTCCCAGCCCAGCTAGGAAGCCCAGCGTCAGGTGCGGGGAGCCGGGTCGGGGACCCGGGAGAGTAGCACTAACCTTCCCACCTACGACCCACAGAAGGAGGCTGAGCTGAGGACATGGATCGAGAACATCACCGGGCAGCAAATCGGCCCCGACTTCCAGAAGGGGCTGAAGGATGGCGTCCTGCTCTGCGAGTGAGTCTGCTGGGGCCGGCGGTGCCGTGGGGGGAGATTCCAGGGGATCGTGTCCGTCTCGGGGAGCTGCAGGCTCCCCGGGCTGGCCTCTCGCACACAGCCACAGCGCCTCTCACTGCAGCCACAGCGTGAGCTGCAGGTGAGCTTGGAGGCTGGAAACCCTTCTCAGACCTAGCTCAGCCTGGCTTGGAGTTCATTGAAAGAGGCCTGCACTCAGAGCCTGTGAACAGGGCAGAGGCACTGCCTGCTCCCAGCTTGGCATGGCCCTTGTGCTGCATGATGTGATGCCGAGCTCCGGCTTGTGGACAGACACGGACAGCTCTCCTGCCTTGCCCCAGCCATCTGGAGGCAGTGGACTCCAGATGCATCGGTCTGGGAGCAAGGACCCTGCTCCCACCCAGGGCTGTGCATGCCTAGTGCTGCTGTAGTGGCTGGCAGGCACCCTGGCCTGGCTAGCAATGCCTCTGCCCTTCCCTAGGAGCTGGGAGAGCAGGCTGTCTAGGGGACCCCAAGCCCCCCGGGAGGCTGCACCTGGGGGCTGTCCAGCCCTTCGATCTGCCTGCACAAAGGAGCACAGTGGGTCCAGGCCTGGGGTGATTCCTGGCATGGGCTTGGCTGGACAGGATGTTGCTTGAGGTTTCTCCACACTCTGCTGTGGCTCTGAAAGCAAACACAATCTCCTTCCCATGAGTGGCTGCGGCTCAAATTCATAGGGAGCAAAGCCTGAGCCTGTCCTGGCGGGAGCCGATCTCCACCCAGGAGAAGCCACTCTGTCCTGCTCCATTGGAGAGGCCCTCCCCGATGCCATGTGCATGGCCACCTCACTCGGGGCTGTTGCCTCTTGCAGCGAGGGGCTTCATGGCTGCATAACCCCAACATGGCAATGCCAGTGCATTCCTGGAAATAGAGAGGAGGGATTCATTAGTTCCTGTCTGCTGACTGCACCAGCGGCCGAGGTGGCACGGGAGGTGGATAAGCCGATTGGCACCAAACTCCTGCAGTGCTACATTCGCGCTGCAAGGGACAGCAGGACCCGGAGCTGGTGCAGGTGGATGCGGCCTCTAATTCTTGCTCTGGTGCCAATGGCACCATCTCTCTGCAGGCTCATGAACAAGCTGAAGCCTGGCTCGGTGAGGAAGATCAACCGCTCGGCTCAAAACTGGCACCAGGTGGGTGGCTGGGCCTTGTGTCCCTGGAGCAGGCACCCTGGCAGGTTGCTGGCCAGGCATTGCCGCTCTGGGAGCTGCGTCTCCAACAGGCTCCTGGCTCCTCGCCCTTCTCTCATGTGTCCTTATCCGTGTTCCTCCCCAGCTGGAGAACCTCTCCAACTTCATCAAGGCCATGACCAGCTACGGCATGAACCCTGTCGACCTCTTTGAAGCCAACGACCTCTTTGAGAGTGGGAACATGACCCAGGTGCAGGTCTCCCTGCTGGCCCTGGCAGGCATGGTGAGTGCTAGGGAGGAGCACGGCAGCTTTGTGGCTGTAGGAGACGTGGCTGTTCCTCTCCATCATTTGTAGGCCGTGCCACACCTTGCACCCACCCCAGACACCCCCAAGGGACCCTAGGGGTAGAATCTCGCTGCTCTGCCTGGGTCCCTCTGGTCTGCTTTGTGGGAGACGACAGCCAAGGACCTCTGCCTCCATGGATGCTCTCAAAGGATGGCATTGGCCCCAGCCAGGTCCCCACTGGAGCAAGGACATTGCCTCAAGCTCATACGGACCATCTGCAGTGCATTGAGCCCCCCTACAGCTCTCCCTGTCCCGACCTGAGGCTGTCCCTCCTGACCTTTTGAGGCAGGTGTTTAATAGCATTGAGCCACCCCAGAGACAGCTGCATTCTTGTAGTGGAGAACGGCTAGAGGCTTGAGGTGCCCTGAGGCTTGTCACACATGACCTGAGGACAGGGCTGATGAGCTGATCCAGATGAGTTTCCAATCTCTGTACAAACCCCAGCACCGGAGGTTTTGTGCTTTGGGCCAGTCCCTGGCAGGCAGGAGATAACAGATGTGGTTGTCCCTGCACCTTGGTCCTGGGGGGGTTGGGAGCCAGGGGATGCTGGGGACAGTCTCTGAGGCTCCCACCCTTTCTGGCAGGCCAAGACCAAGGGGATCCAGAGCGGGGTGGACATCGGGGTGAAGTACTCGGAGAGGCAGCAAAGGAACTTCGACGACGCCAAGATGAAAGCCGGGCAGTGCGTGATTGGGCTCCAGGTGAGTGGTTGCCCATGTCTCCTACTGCAGGGTCCTGGGGGGCACCAGGGAGAGAGAGCGCCGTAACCCTTTAGCACCTGAATTCCCTGCCCCCAGGCACAAGGGGGTCAAACCCTGTGGGAGTCTTCTAGTTACTAGCAGGAGCTTAACCCTCTGGCACCCTTCATCCTCCCCAACTGCCCAGGCTGTGCCGGCATTGCCCGTTCTGCTCCCCAGGGGCCAGGGACTGTTACAGCTGCTCCGCTCTGTTCCTTGGACAGCCCTACCAGGCTTGTCGCGTGGGGCTGGCTTCTCAGGGAGGCGTGTTGGGGAGGAGAAGGACTGGGACAGTCTGGACTCGGTGACCAACTTACTGCCGCCTCGCAGTGCACAGCAAAGAGGCTTGAAAGCCCATCTTTGGGCTGGGGCTAGGACTCCCCATCTAGGCGACCTCCTACCCAGCTCTGAATGGGGAAGGTGTGGGACATGGTGGGGAGAGAAGGAGAGTCGGCTCCGCTGTCTGGCACGGTGGTAGCCCTGGCTCCGCGCCCTGTGGAGGGGGGACTCCCAGCTCTTCCAGGTTCTCACAGTCTCTCCTTGACCTCAGATGGGCACAAACAAGTGCGCCAGCCAGTCGGGCATGACAGCCTACGGCACCAGGAGGCACCTCTATGACCCCAAAAACCAGATCCTGGCCCCCATGGACCATTCCACTATCAGTCTTCAGATGGGTACCAACAAGTGCGCCAGCCAGGTAGGCAGGTGGGGGCAGACTGGTGTGGGGACCAGAGCCTCCACCCACCACCACG
>JAGPOW010000745.1:596936-614472 GCA_030014935.1 Caiman crocodilus | reverse complement strand
AAGAGCTGCCCTAGGTCAGTACTGCATTCGCTTCCCAGAGGCGTGTGGCACTGTGGTATCTGAAGCTGAGGTCTGCCACTGTGTGTTGCAGCTCTTAAAGTCCAGTAACTGCCATATTCTGCCAGACTAGCAGAACTGGTATCTTGCTTCTAGACTGGAAAGCATTTCACACCCACTTTGCACGGGTATGGATGAACACTGAAGAAATCAGCTCTGGGTTTTAAACCCAGGTGGCTGGGGAGGGGGGCAATCATCCACCATCGTGCAGTGTGTGTATAAATGGGAGGTTGGGGCAAGGATGCCAGAGCTGGCCTCTGCTCCCATGCAAGTACAAAGAGATTTCTTTAATGTCTACCCAGGGCATTGCTTGGCTACCAGAGGCTCATCAGGAAGGCTAGCTAGGATAAATGGCATGATCCTTCCTCTGTCCTGTACAGCTGAAGAGCAGAGCAGGCTCTGAGACGTCTGTATGCTAGTGTCTTGATGCTCAGACTAGGAAGCGTGAAAGGTCTGAATTATTTTGGGGGCCTTGGGCCCAGCCTGCTTTAGATGTCCATCTGCTTATCAGAAAACAGCCTATAAAACCTGAGCTTTGTAAATGAAGCAGGTTTGGACAGTGCGGACCTGGGCTGATAGTCTCTCTCTCTCTCTCTCTCCTTGTCACATTTCCTGCTGTATCCAGGCCCTCTTTGTGCTCTTCATCCTGGCTTACATTCACATTGCCTTCTCCCGCTCGCCCATCAACTGCTTGGAGCATGTGCGGGACAAGTGGCCACGTGATGGCATCCTGCGAGTGGAGATCCAGCGTAACTCCAGCCGGGCCCCCATCTTCCTGCAGTTCTGCGAGGCGGAGAAGTTCCCTGGGATGGTCGTCGAGTCGGTGGGGGACGAGGAGGATGAGGACGAGGAGGAAATGACTGTAGAGATGTTCGAGAATAGCTCTGTTAAGGTAAAGAGCAGCCACGTGCACGGAAGGGATGGGGAATGGTGTCTTGCAGTGAACAGTGGGCAGTAACTTTGCTGGGTGCCTTTTGTGCCAGTAAAATATTCCTGCCCCCACTTTCTAGTTCACATTATAATGAATCTTGGTCTCCTCCCCATATCCACTCGTTGGTATAGATGGGCTGTACCATGACCCCAAGAGACCGGAAAACTAGCTGTTGACCTAGGTGGGCATCTTATTTCTACAGCTGGGATTCCCTCGCTGAAAATGCAACCCCTTCTGCAGTAGCACATCTGTTGGATTTTCCAAGTTGCAGCACTGCTTTTTTTAGCAGTAGCAAGGGATGGGGAGGATAGGACTTGTTCTGTACACAGGGCTTGTTTCAGCTTTCTAGGCTTTCCCTGGGGCTGTGCTCCTGCCCTTGATGTCAAGTGACAGACCAACCCTGCTTGGAGAGTAAATGTTTTCTTCTCCTTGCATCCTAGCAGTGCCCTTTGCATGCGCTTCCCCTCAGAGTGATGTGTGCTCCTGTTTGCCATCCGTGTGGTCCTTGAGGACGTCATTGGCACCAAGCTAGTGTGTCTGCATGTGCGAGTAATGTGATCATTCCAAGTCCAAGCAGGTCGAACCTTTGTGGCAGGCCATCACGCGTTCCCCTGTGTTCTACAGAACAACTATTATAAGGGCTTTAGAGAGTTTAAAAAAAATTAAACCACTATGCCGGGGTATTTCTTCTATCCCTTCCCTGTAAAGCCAGGTGACTCAGTGCCCTTGAGGTTAGCTGTGTGAGGCCTAACTGGGGAGAGCATTTATGTTAATATATCCCCCAAAAATCTCACTGTTGGAGGCCAGAAATTGTGTTCCTTTTCCAAGGTAAAAATGTATTTGGTCCTGCAAGAGAGCCTTGGGCCCTCAAATGTTGCTGCCAGTCACACAGCTGTTCCCTCTTCATGTTTTACATGCAGTTGTATACAAGGGTTTCTGCCTTTTAGGTAGGGAAGCAGATGAGATGCTGGGAGTCAGGAAGGAGGCTCTATGTTCCTGGCATGTAGAAGTTGGAGCAGAAGACACCCGCTGCGAGTAGAAACCAAATGAGCAACAGCCTTGGTCTAGCAGTGCTGTGAAGGAGCTAGGAGAAGGGCATAGGCAGGACCAAAATATCGAAGAATAAGGGAGAGGGTTGTGAGTACATTTTGCTGTTCAGAGAACTGGAACTGTGCCATTGTTGAGAGCATGGCTTTGCTCTCCCTGCCTGCTGGATCAACACACCAGTTTCCTCGAGACAGGGAAGCTTTGTGGGGCTACAGCACATCCAGCCAGAAAGCAGGGCCCTTTACAGGCATAGAAAAGCCATTGTTAGCTGGGGCCTGAATCTTGCCGTCCTGAACCTCAAGCAGAGGCACATTTGGAAGGCGAGACATCCGGTTCTAAGGAGACTAAAGAATTCGTGAACGCCTTTCTGGCAATTTGTGCTGCTGTACCAACCTCTTGTCTGTTTGTTTCTCTGATCCAGCAGGTTGTTAACATAATGCAGTTTTTTCTGTCCTTGCAGTCCACTGGGACGCCATCAGTCTTCAGAGGGTAATTACCCTGAACATACTTGGCTGGCTGAGTCCCTCTAGAAACCTTCAGCCAGCTCCAAACAGGACAAATCTCTCTCCAGCTGCTGCTTTGCAATTCAAAGCCCCCCTGGATTAAT
Organism: Caiman crocodilus; assembly: GCA_030014935.1. Taxonomy (NCBI): domain Eukaryota; kingdom Metazoa; phylum Chordata; order Crocodylia; family Alligatoridae; genus Caiman; species Caiman crocodilus. Next base: position 611,830 of record JAGPOW010000745.1, on the reverse strand, counting down.
GATGTGAATAGAATGTTTGTAGGTTTTTGTCGGTCCTTCCTCAGCGCTTCTTGTGTCTCGGGTTCACTAACTGATCAGAAACAAGATTGTGGTTGGTTTCATTGTATTGCTCTTTCAACAGTTTGAGCTGGACATCGAGCCCAAGGTGTTCCTCAAGCCATCACGGGTGAGCAGCACTGAGGCGCTGACCCAGGCGTCCCACAACGAAAGCCAGGAGTTCTCCTTTAGCGAGGCGCCCACTAAAGGTATGCAGCCGCTGAGTGAGACCGTGTCCGAGTTTGAGATGCTAGCGAGAGCAGGTAAAGACCACTTCTGCCGTTCTCCACGCTGCCTCCTTGCCTGGTGCCTGTGCTTCCTCTGTCTACCTCTACCTCTCCTACCTACCCCTCGCCTGCTCCACCTTCTTGCATAGCCTCTGACTCATTTTCCAGGTGTTCCTGTGGCTTTCAAATGGGGTTTCAAGCACTTAATTTACTTTGGGACCTTCAGAACTTTCTCTTCGCTGAAGGGATGGGGGGAAGGGGCTGGTAAAGGGAAGCAGTGCGGGGGGCCTCTACTTATGTCTATTGTTACTGTAATGAACAGGTCTCAGTTCTGATATGCAAACTGTGGCAGGCATCACTGATAAAACTTAATGGCTTAACAGGCCATTTGGATATCCTGTCTCTGCCAGCAGCTGGGGTAGAAATAGAAAATGAAGGTGGGAAGGGACTTCAGGAGGTCACAACTAGTCCAGCCTCCTGCTCCAAGCAGGAACAGCCCGGACTAGATCATCCCAGCCAGGCCTTAAAAACCATTAAGGATGGAGATTCTGCCCCCTCTAGGTAACCATCCCAGAGTTTCACCACCCTCCAAGTGAGAGTTTTTCCTAATATCCAAACTAAACTTCCCTTGATGCAACTTGAGGTGAATCAGTGATTCCTTTTCCACAAGCTGCGTGGCCCCATGTTTGAGTCTTCTCTAGAACAGCTGCTAGGAAGTCCGGTGACTCCAATATTCTCCATGGCATTTGCAGGGATTTTCTGACCCCTCATCCAGGAGCAGCTCTTAACATAACATAACAGATTGGTCCTGCAGATATCTGTAGTGCCACATCCTTGATGGACTGGAGACACTGATATTACTCGAGATGTACAACCTGATTTGAGATGCTAATATTTAACAGACCTCAAGGAAAAGAATAATGGTTTCTTGTCTCTTGCATTGAGCCCTGGGCTTGCAGAGAGCATAACAGTGGTGTCTGCTGTGTTGGATTTCAAGGTTTAATATCACCCGCAGGTTGAAACAGGAGCATACAAATTGTCCTGTAGTTTTTATTATAGGTTTTCACTTTTTAGCCAAAGCAAGTGTGGTGTTAGAGAACTCAGGACTGGTGGTAGAGGTGATATCTTTTATTAAACCAACTAGATTTTTGCAAAAAAAAACCCCATTCTTTCATTGCAAGCTTTTGGGCACAAACACCGTTCATTGCCTCATGAAGGGTATTTGTGCTCAAAAGCTTGCAATTTAAAGACTTTTTTTTTGCAAAAATCTCGTTGGTCTAATAAAAGATATCACCTCTACCACCAGTCCTGATTGCTTTTGCCACTAGACCAATACGGCTACAACCTGAATACCAGACACCTGTTAGAGAACTGGAATTTTTTTTCCACCCAGCAGTATAAAAGGTTATTTCTACATGTAGGGTGAGCTCTAACATCAAAATGGTTGTTGTTCCCTTGGTCTTGTAGTGTTTTTTGTGAATTCAGGACTAATTAGTCCCAGACAAATGGCAAACTAATGAACTGTTCCATCAGTGATCGGGATCATGACCTTTCTTGAAACTCTGGAATACATGTAAACATGTTGTGGTGCTGTTAGAAAGGACTGCAAAGAAGTCCTTTGAAAGATCTTTTGTACATCGAATGCGTCTTGCTGAGTCATAAGTGGAAATGATCCAGCAAGACGGGGCTGCGGGGGGAGAGCATTTAGTGGGTTGTTCTATTCTTCTATTTGCAATGTAATAATAAAGTGCATCGTTTCAAGCAGGTTTGTAGGGATGTAGCTAGAACCAGTCTTCCTTGCCTGCCTACCTTCTTTGATGGCGGGCCACAGCTAAGACTGCACATTTGGTCTTTGGATAAAATGCATTTTAAAAATGCGTCGATTGAAGTGCTCTGTCAGCCTTTATGAACTGAAAGCAGTTGTGCTAGTGAATGGGAATGAATGTGAAAACTCTGGCTGGGCTGCTTTTCTTACCCGGTACAACAGAGAGAGGGAGCTGTACATTTCCTATTGAAAAGTCTTTTATTCATGCATCGCTTATAAGAAAGCTGCATTTCTTATGTGTGATTTGTGGCGTGTCATTTTACAATATTTTCATTGTGGGAAGCATAACTCTTTCTCTCTTTTTCCTGTACCCTCTGGGAAGAAATGGTGTTACAGTTTGAAAGATCTCAAAATGATTGGCTACTACTTAGCAGGGGATTTTTCTTGTCTTGGGGCCATCGCAGCAGACGGTGTCGACTTCAAACCTTCATTTAAAAAAAACAGCCCAACACTTGAGGCAGGCAGAGCAGTGATGTCAAACTTTTTTTTAAATGCCCTAATTGCTCTAGCCTTTGGCTTGGAACATGTGGAAGCAGCAGCAGCCCCTGTCTCCCGAGAACTCCCAACTCCAGAGATGTGAGCTGATTGTGGCGAAAACCAGCAGGCCTGACTGAAGCAATGACACCTGGGGAAGCTTCAAAGCTGAAAAATCAACTTTGAAGAAGGCAGCTTTGAACCAAGTATTTAAGCTTTTTAGGGGCTCCAAAATATACATTTATAATGAGGTTAATGCAGTGTTTGAACTTAAAACACCGCATTAGCATAAACTGTGGAGTCAGATGTAGTTTGCATGGGTCGATGCCTTCTGATGTGCTAAATTCTGCCCTGTGAAAAGAAGCTGGCAGCTCTGTGTATACCTGTCAGTCTGAGAGAAGAGTTGCTCCTCCCGTATGGGAAGCCTGCTGCAGTCGAAGGCAAAAGGATACTTTGACAGCGTTCCTAAGATGTGCAGTTTCCTCCACAGTTGCCTTGCAGTACGTACAAGCGCATGGGGATGTCTAAGCAGGATCCTTTGTATGTGTTCAGGGCTTTGAAGCATCAGACCCTGAAACAGATTCCCCACTGCACTGTCTGCAGAGACATCAAGGACCAAATGGGCAAGAGGAACCGTTTGAATGTGATGTGTATCACAATGAGAGGCTCACCTGTTCCCCGCCGCATGAAAGCACGTCTTCAGAGTTCGGCACTTGTGTGAAATGCAGAGCTTAATGTGTCTTAAAGCTAGCCAACATCACTTCCTTTCCTCTCCAGAAAGGCCCTTGCTGCTGTGCTGCTTCAGACTATTGCAGAGCTATGCGTTTCCTTGCATTCATTGATTTTAAGCTGGTTTTACCAGGAAAGTTCTTTTTGTGGCCATACAGTACTTAATTGTAGCCAAAGACGATATGAAGAGGCAAGAAACTTGTTGCTGTTGTAACAAGGGGGAAAATAGCTTTTAAAATAAAAGGTGTACAGAACAAAAACCTTTCACTTGGGCAGTGCTTGGAGGGACCAAAGCTCTCGTTGCTCTTCTGTGAAATCTCATTAAGGACCTTGTCGTCATGGGCTTGGTGTGGTCTGCTAGGAAAGCTTGAACGGCTGAAGAGGAGCTGCAGCAAGAGGTCACTTGAGGACTGAGCAGTGAGCGGCTCAGCGACTGAGTGGCTTCCAGCCCCGTGGGCACAGGGCCAGGAGAGCAAGGAAACTTTCCAGAGCTAGTGTGTAAAGCGTAGCAAATCCCTGCTATTTTAAATGGCCCAGCTTGTCAGAATAGACACCGATTGTTCTGTACCAGCAATCAGTGCTCTTCCTCGGCCCAGGCATCCCCTGGGTCCAGCTCCTGATAGGAAATGTTTTAAGCTCTTGCCATTCAGTCTTTTAAAAACCTCGCTGTCTAATCCTGTAAGCAGCCTCACTTCTAAATAGAATCTCTTTGGAGCTTTTCCTGCAGGTGCCGATGGTCTTTTAAATGGCTGATGCTGATCTGTCACTTCTTATTACTAGAGAATTTGAATGGAAATGGGGTCTTGGCGGGGGCTGAGTTTCTGTTCCTTGCTTTCTGGCTGAAGCCGTAAGCTGGCTGCTTCTGAAGCTGATATCTGTAGGCTTATACATTTTGACCTTCTGTTGCTTCTTCCTTCACGGTTTTTAAGGCTGTTTGGAAAGAGGAATGGATTCAACCGTGCAGCCTTCCAGAGACCCAGGGTTAGTTGCTCCCAGTTTTCAGTTGAGGCATGGAGGTGAAGTGAAGGTGGCAGAGTGAGTAGTGGACCTTGAGTTATGCGTCCTGGTCAGCTCTAAAGAGCCACAGACAGATTCCTTGCTGATGGAAACCAAACAAAGGACAGTGTGTGGTTCAGCACTGATCCAGTCTTTGTGCACTTACCCCACATCCAGCAGTTGCAGTGGGGGAAAGAGAGTGACCAGGAGTGATGCTTTCCTATGAGGGTCATAATAGCATCTCGGAGCCATTATTTAAATGTTGCGGTTAGCTTCCTGTCAGGTGAGAACAGCTCCATACTTTTATCTGCTGCAGGTTGCTTTGTTGCCAGATGAAGCGAGTGAGTGGGCAGCTGGTGGGTTCATAAGCTGGTGGGATCTTTGTGCAGAGATACCAGTAAACCTGACGCTGCCCCCTCCAGCATAGAGATGAGGCAGACTGGTCCAGTCATGTTGGGGGTACCACTCTGGCCTCTGTTACGGCTGTCTTGGCTAGGATCTTCAGTGGGGAGCCTATGAAAATTAGGTACATCCCTCCCTTAGGCACCTTAGAAAATGTCAGGCCTTGTAGGAAGGACTATAGGTACCAGGACTGTAAATACAACATCTTTCAATGCCTTCAAGTCAAAGCAAGCGTACAGGTCTGTGACTGTTGTACCGTTCTGAAGCAGGCAAGTGGATTTCCCCAAAACCTGTGACTGACACAAACTGTAGCACTGACCGGTGCTGGGAAAGGTAGTGAAGAGTTTGCATCGTTGTGGTTAGAGAAATATTTAGGAAAACAAGAACAGCCAAAGCTTTATGTTGATAAAAAGCAGGCTGGGGCGGGGTCTGTATTTTTGGTGAGGATGGCAAAGGGGGGGACTTTGTACGGGGGGGCTGAGGCATATCGTGGGTTTTTTGGTAATAGTTGCCAAGCTCTGCTGCTGAGCTTTCGCATCCTCTCTTGCAGTGTGGCCGCAGGAAGAGTACATTGTGGAGTATTCTTTGGAGTACGGGTTCTTACGCCTGTCTCAGAGCACCCGTCAGCGCCTGAGCATCCCGGTCATGGTGGTGACGCTAGGTAAGTAGAAGGCTCTTGGGCGATTGCAGAAAGATGTTATATGGATGGAAGGTGCACTCCTCCAGAGTAGAAAACAGTGTCTAGAAGAAGTGCCTGTCCAGTGTGATGCGGGGGCAGTGCATCAGTGTGAAGCTAAGCAGTCCTAATGTTATTTCCTAGCATAGTTTTCCCCCCTCCTCCCTTTACAGGAAGAAAATCTCAAGGTATCAAGTGCTAACTCAATCTGAACATCTCCTCTGCAGGTTTACCTGTTTTACTCTGAATTTCAGAGGCTGGGGCCAAAATGGCTTGCAGCCCCGAGACGCATATGATACAGTATACGCCTGCACCATCACAGCTGCAATGCCTCTTGCTGAGAGTGGTTACACCCGTGTTGGAGACCATGCTGAGCACGTTTGCTCGGTATCAGTATTCATCTCTAAGCAGTTCTGCACGCCACTTAGTAGCAGTCTTTTTTTTTCTCTCTTGTGGCCTCATTCTCTTCTGCTGCCTTGCTGTCAAGTAAAAAGCTCCCACATAAGAAACATTGTGCCAAAAATCATAACTGATCGGATGCCAGGTGATGAACACTAATGAAACTAGCCTGATCAGAAACACGTCATGAAAGCAGTAGAATGGTTCTGCTGTACAATTTTAAGTGACCACTGGGTGGTTTATACACAGCTTCTGTATTAAAAGCTGGGGGTTGTTTTTTTTTCTTCTCGACCTTCAGGTTCAGCTCAGATTCCTACCTAAGCATTCTGGCTGCCTTACGAAATATGGCCTGTATTTGTATCGTGCTTTTTCATGTAGCTGGAATCTGGGTGCCTGGTAACCTGATTCCATACGTTTATCCAGGTTCTTTGCATTTTTATGCAACGATGTCCTGTCATTTGTGTCAGTCTCATCACTGTAGCTGCTTGGGCAGTGGAATTGTGAAGCTTTTAATAGTGCTTGGAAGAACAAAGGGGCGCAGAGGGATAGTTGCTGTCATTCGTAGTGTAAGGCCTGGCTGCATTAATTCTGAATCTCATTGCTGCTAATAGGATAGGCATCCAATTTCGTATTTCTTCTGCCTCATCGAAGAGCTGCTCAAATCACCTAGTCCCCTCTCCCCGAGCTATTGTTTCCCCAGTACTGTCCCAGCCACACGGCCAGACCTGTCCCAGGCTTAATAAGAGCCAATCCATCTTTCTCTTGGCTGAAGGAGGCAGAGACAAAGCCTGAGAATAGAGTTCTTCGTCTATATTACAGTATGGAACATCTGACAGGCTTCAGTGTAAAAGTTGAAGCCTGATTTATGCTGAAGTCTTGCCCATATAACTGTCACTTGAGAGGATTGTTGCTCTGTCCCCTTCCCATCTTGCCACACCCCAGCAGATGTAGGTAATCTGATGAAAAGATCCTTTTGCTGGTACCACTCATTTTGCTTGAAACTGGTGTGAGCTGCATCTCCACAAGGAACTTGACCACATAGCTGCACTAGCAAACCTTTTAAATCACCCAGGAATGAAAGCTGGCATTTCCCACTCGGGGCTTTGACCTCTGAACAGAACAAATGTTCTTTGTCTTCTGTCCAGATCCCACCAGGGACCAGTGCTTCGGAGACAGATTCAGTCGCCTGTTGCTGGATGAGTTCCTGGGCTATGACGACATTCTGATGTCCAGTGTGAAAGCGTTGGCTGAAAACGAAGAGAATAAAGGTAAAAGCATTGGGGACTCGATTGTTTGTACCCGTTCAAGGGAACTGCTTTTTCTATGGGGGCATGGTTGGCATTCTCTGGCTGTTTACTGGAACAGTTCCTCTGCCCCTGGGTGCACTAGCATGAGGTAGGCAAAAAGAAACAAGGGGAAGGCAGAGAGAACAACCACACATCTATTTCCTAATGCTTTATTGTCCTGCATGGAGTGAAAGCAGTGTCAGGGAGCAGTCACTGCGGTTTCTTTCTTTGAGTCCTCCTTGGGCCTTAGCAGCTCAGCTGATCCTGTACTGTTCATCACACTGACTTCCACATCCTTTCAGGTTTCCTTCGCAACGTGGTGTCTGGGGAGCATTACCGCTTTGTCAGCATGTGGATGGCCAGGACATCGTACCTGGCAGCCTTTGTCATCATGGTCATTTTCGTAAGTAGGGAGAAATACAAGCACTGCCTCAATATCTGGGTTGAGACTTCCCAGCACTGATGTAAGGGCTGAAACGTGCTGGGCTGTAGTACGCCTCCTAAACGTGTGTGAGCACAAGATGCCGCAGCTGGTTTTAAAGCCCAGCTAACTGAAGACATGACTGCACTTGGAATCTTTTTGCAAATGCAAGAATTTGTCGAGGTAAAATCAGTGTACAAAGGAGGCTGGATCAGAGAAAAAAGAGCTGAGTGTACAGTAAATGTTGTGCTAAGACCTGCACACACACAATACACATGCATTCTTCTTAACAGATGAGTGCATTTTAAGGCCTGTTACAATTGTCTAGTCATCTCCTGCACAGCTTATGCCAAAACATCATGAGGCCATTTTAAGCTAGGAAGGTTCATCCTCCTTAACTGTTTGCCCTGTCACAACTCTGGGAAGGCCAAGCATCTTGGAACAATCTAGGACTAATGCTGAATTCTATCCTGTTGTTTCAGACTCTGTCCGTCTCCATGCTGTTGCGCTACTCTCACCATCAGATCTTTGTCTTCATTGGTAAGTGTTTCCATATCACTGTTTCCAATGATGGGTTTCAGGCCTCGGAGAAGGTCCAGTGCTTTTGAAGAGCAAGTGAATACCTTGACGTCTTTACTGGAGTGATGCTACTTGAGATAGCAGACAGGAGAAGGGAATCTGCTCTCCAGAGCTGAGAGAATGCATGGCATGGCCTGGCAAAACTACCATCTGGAGTGAGGTGCTTCTTAACCAGGGCCAGGATCAGGCTTGATATAAACACAGGGTCATTGATTTCTAGCGTTCTTTCCATTTACACGCAAGAGCTTGGCCCTAAATCTTCTGATGGATAGGCTGTCTTCAAGCGCCCCGTTCTGACTTTTAATGTCTAAATAATGGACTGGACCAGAGCCAGTCACCATTCCCCTCTTGTCTCTGACTCTGGGGTTGGTATTCACAAGCTGAATACATCAAATACAGAGCTCCCATGTGCTCAGCACTGCTCCCTGGTGCTTTATGAGGGAATCTCATGTCCTGCGAAGCAATGGATATTGGCCAGGATCAGGGCAGGGCTTGCTAGACCTGTTGCCTGCTCCAGTTTGGCCATAGTGCACTGTAAACTGCGAGCTGGAAGTACCTTGTGCCTGTATCATCCCTCGCATGAATTTCTGCATACAGCTCCACTGGAAAAATACTGTAATTCTCCCTTGTGGGACCTGCCCAGCCCCTCTCTGGGGTGCTGGACTAAAGACAGCAGAGACTATGGCATGTTACTGCTATGCTCCAAGCTGCTGGGGGAGACGGAGAGCCCATCAGTCTCCTGGTATCACGTTTGCCTTTCTTCCTGCAGTAGACCTGTTGCAGATGCTGGAAATGAACATGACCATTGCATTCCCCGCTGCTCCCTTACTCACTGTCATTTTGGCTCTAGTAGGTAAGAACCAGGCTTTATTCCTTGTGTTATTAAAAGGGAACCTTCAGTAGGTCTGAAAAGTACCCTTAAGTGTTAATTGGACTTGCAGGATACTGTCTTAGCTTGTTTGCTGTGGGGTGATGTTCTGGCCAGAGTGTAGGGTCAGTGGAACGTGGTAACTGCTGCCCCTATAAAACTATACCTGTGTGGTTTGGTCTTGACTGCCAGTAACACATCCTCCCTCAGTTAATGTTGCTCTAGCAAGGGGGTTTGGAGGTCAAGATTAACATGCACTGCCTGAGCTGTGCACACTGGGGGTGGGGCTGTCTTAGAGTCGGCATGCAGTACAGACAGATCCAATCCACTTCAATATCTCACTTCTCTGAGCTTTGTCCTGAACCTGCAAAACTGTTTTTAATATCCTGTGCCATGCTCAAAGCCAGCAAATCCTCTGCTGTAAGGAAAGTGTGTGCTCAGCAGTCAGGCCTGGACAGCTGTGGCCTGGGGCCTTGGCTTTCCCATCTAGCAAGCATAGCCCCGGCCCCTGTTGTTAGGTAGTCTGCTCCAGGTACCCAGCATTCCATGATCTACTTCTTCCACCACTATGAGCTGCCGGCGATCCTCCAGCAAATCCTCCTTAATGCTGGAGAAAGGCCAGCAGGGCTTATTCTGTGTCTGCTTGCTGAGGGTGGGGTTCTTTGCCTCCCGCAGGCATGGAGGCCATCATGTCGGAGTTCTTCAACGACACCACCACTGCATTCTACATCATCCTCATTGTGTGGCTGGCTGATCAGTACGACGCCATCTGTTGCCACACTAACACTAGCAAGAGGCACTGGCTAAGGTGAGAGATGCTCACTCATTCTCCCCCTCATAACATGCCTGTTGCCATCGCCTTGCTGTGCACACTGCACTGGTGCAACATGCCGCTCTGTTGTGTAGTAGGGGGACATTGTTAGGATCCTCATTCAAGCACTGGTCTATAACCCAGTTGCTTTCCCCTATTGCTCTTTTGTAACCCATAGAAAATCTGCTGCAAAAACCGCATCCTTCAGCTGCTTGCCCAGTCCTCACCTGTTCTGTTTGCGCTGAGCACCAGTTCAGACTGGGAGAGTCTGGCTGCTCTTTTAAAGGTGTCACACTTGTTCCCTAGGCAATGCCCCTCCCCAGGGTGGAGACTCATGTGGGATCTCTTGGTGGAGCCCCCTCATCCTCGCTGTCTCCTTTCTTCCCAGGTTCTTCTACTTGTACCATTTTGCCTTCTATGCCTACCACTACCGCTTCAACGGACAGTACAGCAGCCTGGCTCTGGTCACCTCTTGGCTTTTCATCCAGGTAAGCAGCAGCCTTGCTCTGCTGATCAGGAGAGGGTGTTTGATGGTTTACGGCTAATTCACCTCCAGTCATGTCATATGTCTAAGAGGGGCTGGTTGGCACTTAAACTATCTAGTCAGCAGCTGGTCACTTGGCTCATGCGGTACGGGTGGATGTACATAGATAAAATGAACTGCTTGTAAGTGGCTGTTTAATCACAAGTTAGGCTTTCTAAACTAACACAACCCAATTTGAACAAAACCTTTGTTTAAGAACTGCTGCGCATGTTCCCCTGAGCAGGGGAGGTGAAGGGTAGGCAACGTTCTCAAACCCACCAAGATGCAGTGCGATTTCCAGGTCACTGATTTCCATCCAGCTGTGACTTAGTCTTGATATCAAACCTGATTTGACAGCTGCCAAGTGGCAGAGGAGGGGAGGGAGTGAGAGGTAGGGCTCACAGAAGATCCCATGGGCGGATCTAGGATTTTGAAAAGGGGGTTGTACGTGGTGAGGCACATCATCCCATATAATACAGTGCACATTTTCTTCAGGTAAAAAGAAACTGGAAGCTTGACTCATGTTAGGGGCCCAGGGCTGTTTTATTTAGTGTGACGGAAGCAAAAACAAATATATGTTATTGGAATGAGTTAAAAACAGTGTGCATGGCTGTGACAGGAGCTACATTACCAGAAGCAGTTAGCAGAATTGCAGAAGAAAGGCTAGCTTGGTTGGTGGAACAGCAAGACGGTGAAAAAGGAGAGGGTCGTGAACATTGGGTAGATTTTAATGAGCCATGAATTCAGTCGATGCTCTCACTGCTTCCTGAACAGAGATACTGCTGCCACTGCTAGGTCATTGATTTTAAACTTTGGGTGGAGCAGGTCTGTAAGCAGAACCTAAACCATCTTCTTCACTAACATCCTGGGGAGGAAGATATGATGTGGAGGTCGGGGATGGGAGAGGCAAATGCAGGTGCATCCATCCCCCCCCATGCCTACCCCAGTGAGACCTGTGGGTCACGGTGGGGGAAGCTTGTGTTGCTGCTGTCTCTGGTTCCTCTTGGGGGTTGGTAACGTCTTTCCCTCTGGGTCCCCAGCATTCCATGATCTACTTCTTCCACCACTATGAGCTGCCGGCGATCCTCCAGCAAATCCGCATCCAGGAGATGCTGCTGCAGAACCAGCAGGTGGGCCAGGGCACCCAGACCACGCTGCAGGACAACCTCAACAACAACACCACGGCCGCACCCATCGATGTGGGCACCAGGCGGCCCCACCTGCCCACCGGTCCCTCTGCTGAAAGCAGCAGCCCCATCTCTCTGGCCCCCGGTGAAGGCCCGGGGGCTGGCGCCACTGCGACCGCCTCTGCCATAGCGAGCGATCTGAACTGGGTAGCCGAGACGGCTGCCATCATTACGGAAGCCTCGTTCCTGTCGGACCTGAGCCTCTTGGAACCGAATGTGGTGCACGAAGCCATTGCCAGTGGGAGCCCGCAGGATGCAGCCGCTGCTGCTTCGAGCTTGCTAGCCCGCATTCGAGTCAGCAGTGACCGTCCAGAGGCTGCTGGTGGCTCCATCACAATTGAAGTCACTTCGACTCCAGTGACTGCACCAGCCGTGCCTGCTGCTGCAGACAACACACCGGCTCCCCCTCTTGCTGCTGCTCCCCCTACCCCAGTGCAGGAGGATGGAGCCCCTGTCCCCAGCCCTGCCCTCCCGGAGCAAACTGAGGCTGCAGAGGGGTCTCTCAGCCAAGCAGAGCAGAGTGGCAAGGACTGCGTTGCAAGCAGTACCCGGGCAGAGACACCAGGGGCCTCTGTGCCAGGTACTAAACCACTTCAGCATTTGGATCCGAGTAGTGGGGACCCTGGGGAGACCAGCCCTTGCCCTGCAGCAGCAGGTGGGACAGCCTGCTCTGACCCAGACCGTGGGAGCCTGTCTTGAGTCCTCTCCTTCAGGGACTCCTGGCAGGCTGGAAAGGATTTATTTTGTTGTTTCTCATCTCGCCATCCCAACCCGTAATTCCTCTCAGTGGAAGCACAGCCTCTGGGGCGGAGCAGTGGTGCAGGAAATTTCCCCCAGAAAGTAAATGTGCGAGAGCAAAAGGGACCGATGAGCCTGGGGTCTTTTGTTCTCCAGCCTCCCCTGCAACAAGGGAGAAGCCATCCATCCAGAGAAGCCATTCTTCAGAGCAAGCCCCACTTCTCTTGCACTGCGGGCAAACAGAGCTCCAGCACTGGTCATTTTGCCTCTCTGGTGTCACACTACAGGTCTCCCTGCTCGAACCCCAGGAGGGTGGGCAGCTCTCAGGAGGGAGGGCTCCCTGTGGTACTCCCCGGCCCTGTTTGCCTTTGCCAGTGTCCTCCAGTTTGCGATAGAATTACTTTTTTTTTTTTTTCTGGGTTTCAACCAAAAACAAGCGGGCGTCGCATCAAACACAGCACGTTTCGAGATGGGCATAGAGGCTGGGGGAGGCTTACTGGCAGGAGTGGAAAATCAGACCTCAGCGGTCTTCTGAAGCCACTCGCTGAAACCAAGAGCGGTTTCCTTCCGTTGCAGAGCTTCGAAGAAGCGGGGTGGATGCTGCTTCTACATCTGTACTCTGGCAGTGTTTGACAGGGCCTTGGTGGCTTCTCACGTGGCCGCATGGATACGGAGTGTGCATGGGGGGTTGAAACCTTTAGCGATGGTGTACATTGGCTGCCACAAAGGCAGAATCTTCCCCTATTTTTAGAAAGCCGTGGCAGTTGTAAGGGCTCATTCTGCTGCCCATTCATTTGAGCCACGGTCATCTGACAGCAGGCTGCAGGTAAGGTTTCCTCTAGAGATCAACTCAAGGCAAAGGGGACCGCGTCAGCAAGATTTTCCCTTCCCCTGTACCAGATTTAGTTACGCTAGTGAGAAGCTGGGCTCAACCTGATCTGTCTCGGAGGATCATTTTGTGGCCTCTTTCCTCTGCAGTTGCCTGGCCTATTTTTGGAGGGGTGAGAGCAGAGGTAAAGAAAAAAACCCAACAAACCAAATAATGAGGTTGCTTTCCTGGCACTGTCTGGCTTTGAGTGCAAGAGAGTGGTGTTTCAGCTATGGTTTCCTCCCCGTGTTAGACGCACGTGACTGGGGGCATGTTTGGAAGAGTCTGCCCAAACCCAGCTCCTTTTTCACAGCAAGGGCTCTAGGGACCCAACCTCAATGACATGCAGAGCAGCTAGTGCCAGGCGGGTGATAGCTAGAAACCAGTGTGCAGCTTCACGAGCACAAGACCGCCATCCAGCAAGCTGGCGCTCCGCAGTCCTGCTGCCCGGTGTCCCTTGACACTCAGCTGCTGCTGCTTCAGTGGCTTCGCTTGTTTTCAGTGCCTTGTCCTGTGAGCGGGACACCATCGCATCCTTAGATCGGTCCCTTCCCTGAGCCTAGGAGCCCTCCTGCTGCAAGGTCGGCAGGAGGGAGGGAGTCGTTGCAGGTCGAGACCCTTGTTCTGCGTGGGTCAGTGGGAGAGGGAAGAGCTGCAACGCTAAAGCTTGGAACAAATTTCAGGCAAACCTCCCCTGGCCCTGCGTTGGTGGTGAGGAGCCAGGACAGGAGCAGGCAGAGGTGGCCCCAAAGGCTGGCCGATGGGTTGGAGGAGGTGACAATGGTACGTGAGGCCTGAGTGGAGCCACACACACGTCATCACGTGGGTTCTGCTTCACAGGAACATCTCCCCCAGCAAGGCACCAAGAGGGGGAGAGGGTGCATGGAAAGGCCCCAGGGGCAGGACTGGTGGGGCTCTAGACCCACTCTTCGGAGGGGCAGAGGCAGCTGGGACATGGGGACGATGCTGTGGGAATGCCTGGGGGCTGTAGCCTTGTCCACAGGAGCGCAGCCACATTTGTGCAGGTGAGGGCAGACGTCCTCTCGCCTCCTGATGCTTATGCACCAAGACAGGTGGGCTATAGCACCGGGGGCTGCAGGAAACCTGCCCGCTGCTAGGGATTTCAGCCAGAGACCTTTGTTTTCTTGGCGTTTCCCACCCAGGAAGCCTGTCTTTAGGTGTCCATCGGTGCCAAGTAGGGGGGGAGAAGGGTGCGTTAGTGGCCTGCACGCTCCCTCTCCGCTGGTGCAGCTCGTCGGCAGCTAAACTCTGCCAAAGAGCTTCAGAAGTGTGGGCACGAGGCGGCAGAAAGAGCTGTAAGGTTTTTCACGGGAGGCATGTGTTGGGGGGGGGGGGAAGGAACCGAATCATTTGCTAATGAAGAGTAGAGTTCATTCTATTTAATTAATGTACAAAAGGTGTTTGTATATATAATAAATACTATATCTAACAGCTGCAGCGGTGCTGCTGGGGCTTGCCATCAGTCATGCTGGGGTGCGGTTGGCGATCACCTCCTGGGTCCCGTGCGGGTTTGCATGTGTTTAGCTGGCAGCGTCTTTATCCGAGCGAGCCGCTGCTGTGTCCCTAGCGCACGAGGGTCTCGCAGCACTCCCACGAGGCGGGGAAGGGTCTGGCCCCCTGCCGCGGAGGGGGAAGCGGAGGCGCAGGGACGAGAGCTGAGGCTCCAGCCCGGGGGGGGGGGGGAGTACTGCCCCTCCACTTCTGCAAAGCGAGACCCGTCTGGAAGACTCGGCCCCTGGCTCGAGGCTGCTTGTATGTACATCCTCAGTAGCACTTTCTCCTGATCTGCTAATTTTGAGAGTCTCGAGCGGCTGCCGGGTGCTAGCAG
>JAGPOW010000745.1:567355-584802 GCA_030014935.1 Caiman crocodilus | reverse complement strand
CCCCCCCCGGCACCTCTGCTGCCAGGGGAAGAATGGGAGAGAGGGAAACCTATTGCGTTAATAACCACCAAGAAAAAGAGAGTCATGCACCAGCTGGCAAAACTATCGATCAGCCTCCAGATTTAATGAGGAAACGCTAACGAATGCCCGGGGAGGAGATGGCTCTGCCAAGGAGAAAGGACTTTGCGGCACCGCGCTGCTTTGCTTTGCCAGGCTGGAGCAGGCTCCCTCCCCACCAGGCTCCTAACGAGCGGGGGGGGCTGGCTGGGATGGGGCAGGTGGGCTGGGATTTGGGGCGAGTGCCCCCCACCTCCACTGGGGCTGTGGCTTGGGGAGGGGAGATGGCACTGGCGGCTGGGCCCGGATCCCATCTGGCTCCCGGGATACAGCAGGGCTGGACGCCCGCGCTTTCATTACCAGCTCCGAGCTCGATCCAGGAGCTGTGGGCGTCTCTTGGCACTGGGGGTCCCGAGCCCGGCCCTGCTGCCTCGCCGGGTATGTTCTTCCCGGCGTACTGCGGTGCCGCGGCCCAGAAGCAGCTGCATTTGGACGGTGCTGCACACAGGCAGCAAGGGGAGGCCCGGGGGGAGGCACCGGCAACACCAGCATCAGCGACGCTGCCGAATGGGGCGAAGCACCTCGGGGGATGGAGCCGGCCCGGAGGTCCTCACGGGGCTTCCCATGCCAGCCAGGAGGAGGGGAACGGAGCAGGGGGTTGGCTCCGACCCGGGCCCGAGGGAACGTGGCTTGGCTTCTGGGGTCTCTGCCACTCACCTGGCTCCTTCGTGCAGTCGCGTTGGCTCAGCTCGGCCAGCTGTGAAGCCTCCCCGGGACCCCAGGGAGGACCGAGCTGCAAGGAGGCAAAGAGCCATCAAGATCCACCATCCGGCCACGTCCCAAGGCCCCACTTTGCCCCAGGAAGACCAGAGGCTGCACGGCCACCCCTCGCACGTCCCCCTGCCTCGCTCTGCTGGGATGGGCCAGGGGGTGAGATCCCTCCGTGGGCCCCGGAGACACAAGCACGTCTGCTGGGAGCAGTTTGGGGCTCATGACACACGGCGTAGCAGTCCCGATTCCCTGCGGGACAGAAGAGAGGAGCGTGCACTCACACTCACACCCGCTTCTTGGATCTCCCCTCGCATTAAGCAGAGCCTGCCCTTCCTGGCACCGGGCGGCTTCCCCTGCCGGCCCCCTCTCCCTTGACCCCACATACCCTGCGGGTGGGTGGACTTTGGCTGCTTTGCTTTCTGGAGTACCCGGCAGCGGAGAGTGGCTCTGCTCCACCCAGCCTTGCAGGGCAGCAGCTGTAAACTGGGGGGTAGACGATGCAGACACCTGCCATTGATGCACCCCTGCTCCCTGATGGGAGCCCGGCAGACCCCAAGCCCATGCCCTGGGGAGGAGACCAACGTGCGGTCCTCTAGCAAACCCCTGAACAGAGCTTCAGGCAGGTTTCAGGTGGCAAAAAATAGCTGGAAACCTCCCCGCCCCCGGCCCCTCCCGCCGCCTGTTCCCGAGCCCCATCTGGCCGGGGAATTTGCTGCTAGAGAAAAATTAGCAGTGGGGCCGAGGAGGCGATTAAGCCAATCTTTCGTGCCGCTAGCTTATCACCTGCAAGCTGGCAGCTAATTATGGAGATAAATTGCAAGCAGGTAGCTTGGGGACCACCTACCCTGCCCTGCTCCCCCCATGCCTGCAGGGTGCCCGGGCAGCGGGCACAGGCTGCGCTATGAGGTGGGAGGGCAGGTCGGAGCCGTGGGGTTGTGGATTTGGGGGAGCTGTGCTGGAGGGGGTGGCTTTCCTGGGGTGCCCCCTCCTAGTGATCGGGGGGGTTGCCCCTCTCGGCTGTAGACCGCTGGAGGATGGCTCCCTGACCTTGGTGGCAAGGACTCTCCCGCCTGGCATGCTCGCCCCCAAGCAGGGCACGCCGTGAGGCTGAACGCAAGGACTTCCTGGAGGAATGCAGGGCCCTGTCGAACATAGCGGCCCGTGTGGCAGCCAGGAGCCCGGACAGGACTTCTCTGTCCCCTAGAAGGGAAACTGAGGCACCTGCTAGCACCAAGAGAACAGGGGGACCGGGCATCTCCCAAGAGCCAGGCTGGTCCCGACCAACCACCCACCCCTTCTTTCCCCCGTATGTAGCTTACCGCAGGGCTGTTGCGCGACTTCAGCGGGTGTAGGGCACTTCTGCCTGCCCTCCCGGGCCCACGCTGCCCCAGGCCCTTCAGGGGCTTTGCTCTTGTCTTGACTGCTCAGGGCACTGCTGCTGGGCAGCTCACAGTGGGATCCTCCTTGGCCTGCGGGCACCTCTATTCCAGTCAGGGATCAGGGCCGAAAGGACAAGGGGCAAGATGGAGACAGGAGCTCCAGCACCCGCTCTGGGAACTGGCCTTGGGGAACCAGCCACCAGTTGCTGCCGGGGTCCTGGGGGCCATTCGCAAAGGCTCCCCGTGGCCTCTACCCACCCGTCCGAGGGAGGTGGGTTTTGCTGCCTGCAGGAGGGCAGACGGAGGAGCCCAGCCCTGGGCTGCGGGATCTTGCTGCTTCTGGCTTGAAAGCTGGAGCTCCGAGGAGGGGGAGCGGGGTGGCAGGGAAGGCATACAGGTATCCCTCGGCCTTGCAGACGTGATCCTTGCTTGCAGAAAAGGCCCTGCTCATGTGGTCCCTCCCCGGGCAGCCCCGAGGGAGCAGAGGGCATGGGCGGCCCGGAGAGTCCCGACACCTCCTCAGTCACTGTGGCACCTGGGTGCTGGGGACAGGCAGAGCTGTGCAGGGCTCGCTGGCACGTCCACACAGCCCCTAGCGCCAACCCAGCGCATCAGGGGGATGTGAAGGAGAAGGGAGAGGAGAGGGAAAGGCCCCTGGGGGCTAAAGCCTGATCTGGGCCCACTGCCATCAGCTGGGCCCCACGCCAGCCGTGCCGGCATCTGGATACACTCGTGATCGTCTGTGGGCTCTTCTGCTCTGTTACAAGCGGAGTCTGCTGAGGGGGTGCGGGTGGCTCCAGGGGTCTGGCCCCTCCCTGCTCCCTCGATCAATGCCACGCTGTGGCCCCCTGTACGGCCGTCCTGTAGCTCACAGACTGCACTCATGGCATCTCCAACTCTGCGCCCACTGCTCAGCATGGGGACACCAAGCTGTGAGCTCCGGAAAGCAAAGACAGCTTGGCTCGCAGAGCCTGCCTGGCTCGTGTATGATGCTCCTGCTGGGCTCTGTGCAGGGAACCAGGCTTTCTCCCAACTGCAGAGCCTCCAAAACCGCCTGCCCCAGCTCCCGGCTCACCCCAGGAGGGGAGAGGCGCGAGAGCCACGGTGCTGAAGGTTGGGCTCCAGGGGCAGAGGGGGGTGCAAGCACCTTGCTGCTGGGTGGGCCATGGGCTAATTGGCTTCTACCCAGAGCTGGAGCGGACAGGTGCCTGCTTCAAGCTGGGGAGAGGAAGCCAGAGAGCAGGGCCTCAACCCAGAGCTCCTGAGAGGGAGCGACTGCCTGCCCCCTCATGCACCCCAGCATGGAGGGCAGTCTGCACAGCAGGGTAATGCAGGCGACGGACACCAACAGCATTCCCCCCCAGGGACCAGCCGAGCCCTGCCGGCCCCCCGTCACCTCCAGGCTACTGCAGTCACAGCTGCTGCAGAAAGCAGACCCGGGGGTGGGTGCCTCCCCAGGGGATCGTGGGGAGGCCTTGGCGGACGCAGCAGCACTTGTGCCCTTCCTTACAAAGGAGGTAGCGGCTGGAGTGAGTGATCTCGGAGCCCAGCCCGGGACACCTGCTCTGTTGGAGGCAGCACCCACTCAGGTGAGACATGGACACGCGGGTGTGGACAAAGGCAAGGCAGGGGGGGCAGGCACTTGGGTGAGGCCCGTCCCTGCTAGTCGAACATTTCAGCCCAGCAGTCACCGCATCCCCCATGCCAACGGCCGGGCACAGGACAGCTCCGGAGTCACTGGGGACAGGATCTGGGGACGAGCTGCTGATCGATCACTGGCAGAGGAGATGGACAAAGTGACAAGCCACCAAGGGCAGTCCAAGGAGGACAGATCCAATGGCTACCGGGTGGGATGACAATGACTGGGGTCCTATACCACGTGGCAGAAGAGAGCCAGGTGGCCAGCTAGGGAAGAGCAGAGGGATCAGAGCCAGCTCACGTTCAACAAGGTCCCCCGAGATGCTCCCCTTCCTTGTCCCCGAAGCGGGGACAGTGCTGCAGTGCCCCGATCTGCAGCAGCGCGAGGGAGGCACCGAGGTGGCTGCGCTAAGGCAGAGAGCAGGACAGCAAGGAAACCCCAGCACATCGCGCTACAAAACCTGTCATTTATGAAACCCACCAGGCTATGCTACAGCGTACAAAAGGGAATGGCGGCACATCTGCCACCAACAGGGAAACCAGATTACTGGACCTGGGGCAGGGGAAAGGAAAAGATGGAGAGAGCAGGCTGGGGTCTGCCTGCCTCTGCCAATCAGATAGCCCCTCACTGCCCTTCCCATGAAGTTACTTGCGCTCCCGGACCCTCAAAGCACCTTGGGGAGGGCATGGGGCGCAGCCACGTCCCTCCATCCTGCCCGAGCCGAGGGGGGCTTGCATCTCAGCAGCTCAGTCCGGTTGTTGCTGACAGGAGTCCAACCCGACTTCCTGGCAGCGCTGGATTCAGTGTCACAAGGCAGCATCAACTGGATGGCAGTGGGGGTGTCCTCTCTTGCCGCCCCATTGCCAGGACCCCGCGGGGCATCTGCAGAGGCTGGGGTGAGCCCACAGGCCCGTGCACACAGCATGTTCAAGGAGGAGTCCGAGGGAGCCCAGGTCCTCTCAGTGTCTCTGGTCCTGGCTGCCCAAGCCTCGTGCCCCGCTGCATGGTTCCACGTGGTCCCTGCGCTCCCCCGACACACCCAGATGGAGCCACGTGCAACCAGGGACATGCGACGGCCTGGGCAGCGCGTGTCCAAGGACCTGCGTGCTCCAGAGTGTGCTGTCTTTGGCAGAGGGCTGCTCGGACACGGGCGTCACGTGTGCTCACATGCCTGTGAGTGGGCAGGCAGGCGAGCAGGGCTGGGTGCAGGGCGGGCTCTTACTTGGCGGATTTGGTGAGGAAACGGGCAGAAAATTCAAACAGGTTCTTGTTGATTTTTCTCAGGGTCTGCACTTCCTCCTCCAGGTCCGTCACCTGGATCTTCAGCTGCTCCTGGTCTCCCATCAGGTTCTGTTGCAGGGGGGAGGTGACAGCAGGGGTTAGGGGCAGCCCAGGCTCCTGGCCCTCAGCAGACCCAGGCAGGAGCTTGTGGGGCTCAGACAGCACGACCCTGCCAAAGCCAGGCTGTACCACACCAGCCCCCTGCCCCCCTTCTCCAGCCCCACCTGGTCCCAGTCAGACCTATGGTTTCAGGGAGCATGTTGTTAGCTCACCCCACTGGGCCCTACCCTTCGGGGAAGTGTTCAGGAGGCTTGTGGGCCTGGTTTCACGTGGGGGAGGGAACCCCACTACCGCCCAGCCTTCCCTGCCCAGTCCCTCTCCCCAGTGGGGCCTCACCTTTTCCCGTGTGGAGCACATCTGCGAATACAGCCGCTCAGCCCTCTCCAGGTAGCTCTCCCCAGAGCCCTGCAAGGAAGAGAAGCAGCGAGTCACACAAAGAGCCAGGCTCTCCCCCCAGGGGCATGCCAAGACCTGCAGGGAGGGTGCCCAGCCCAGCACTGTTCCCCTCCCACAAGATCTCCCCGGGCTGGTCCTATGATGCCCTATCCCTGCTTTGCCAGACTGGGGCCCCCCCTGCTAGACAGAAAAAAGCAGTCACTTCCACCCCACCCCATCCAACCCAGGCAAGATGAACTGCTATTTGGGCCCCTCAGCACAGGGCCAGGAAGTCAAAGGGCTTTGCTCCAAAGCCACCAGTCAGGCCCCAAGCACTGCTCCCTTGTCCGGCCAAAGAATCGCTCCTCCCATGCCACCGAGGGCCGGAGGGAGCTTGTGACCCACGACAGGCGAAGAGTCTGGCTGCAGAGGGGGGGTTTTCGTGAAGCAGGATAAGCCCCCAGCAATGACCAACATGAGTCTCTCTCCACGCGTGCCAACCCCTGGCCCCTATGGACAGGCCCCGAATGGCAGGGGTCATGTCTGTGGCGGAAGGCGGCAGCTGTTCAGTGGCACGGAGCAGCAGGCAGGGAGGAAAAATTACTGCACCAAATCGGGCCTGCCCGGAGCCCGGGGGAGGATTTCGCTGCAGAGGTTTGGCCGGGGGAAGCAGGCGCTGGCAGCGAGCGCCATGGCCTCAGCTCACACTGGAACGCACACTTGGCACCTCCTGACCTCAGGCTGGGGCCACCAGACCAGCCCTCGTGCCCCAGGGGAGTGTGCCCCTGGCATACCAGCCCCCACGTAGGGTAAATGCCAAGGCATTAGAAGGCAGCACTGATGCCAAGGGGATGCTATATTGCTCAGAGCAGACAGTCCCCTCCTCTTTATAACATGCCGGGGCAGGAGCCAGCATGGACAGAGGGAACCCACCCCCAACCCACTGGCCCCCTCCTGATCTCCAACCTGCACCCACACAGGCTTTTGACACCAAATGCCCCCCCAGCAAGGCTCCAGCAGGGTCTTGGAACCAGCCCAAGAGCTCTGTTGGTCCCAGAGCTGTGACTGCCCACTGGGGAGGGGTGGTAGGATGTCCAGGCACCTTCCTTTGCCCCTGGAAGCCCAGGAGGGCAGCTCAGGCTGCTTCTCTATAGTGCAGAGGCTGCAGGTGAGAGCTGAGAGAACCCTTGTAGCAGGTGATGGATGGGAGGGCGGAGAGGACACAGAAGCTCCCCTGCCTCCTAGGGTCAGGGCAGCCCCCTGCTCCAGCCCTCACTCACTCCCAGTGGCATGCTGAGCACCTCTCTGGCCTCAGGATCACTCGGAGGCAATAAGGAAGCCAGCTGCTGGCACAGAGCTGAGAGAGATGGGCTTCCAGCTCCCCCTCCCCGCTCAGAGCCAGAGCTTGGCTCTCCGCCACAATCAGCTCATCAGAATCCTCCTTAAAAACTAGCCATTAGGTAAACCTTACACGTGGTCTCCAGGTACCTGGGGAGGAAGAACCACCTTCAGCCAAGGTCAGTGCAGGAGAGGGGAGGGGCGGGTGGGTGAGCTGCTGGGCTCTGCCTGCCGGAGGTGGGATGGGTGCTGCACAGAGCAGGGGCTGCAGCAGGAAACCCACCTCCCCTCCCTCGAGCTACTGGATCCAGAGACAGGCAGCCTCTGCCACCTCCGCATGCAGCAAGGATCCATGGGCAGGTCCCTCCTCTCCCCTGGGCCCCACTTTCTCCTCCACCTCCCACTTGAAGAGCTCACTGCAAGTGCCCAAGTGGCCATGGCTGAGGGCAGCACTCACCTCCCTGGGGGTTTATTCATGGGGAAACTGAGGCATGTAGCAACAGGAGAATGCAGCTCTGCTACAATACATTCCCAGCCAAAGGCAGCTCTCCTGCTCTAAAAAGAGACCGTGCTGCTCCCTCTGGAGCCAGGAGAACCACCCAGGAATCATGCACCCCATCCCACTCCAGCCTTGCTCTATCCTGCTACGTCCAGCCCCTCTCGGACTATGCACAGCAGCCAGTTATTCCATAATCTCTGGGTCCTTCCACCCCCTCCTCTCCTCTCCTTTCTTCTCCTCTCCTCTCCCCTGCCCCAAGAAGCTCCTGTGCTAGGACAGGCTGTGAAGCTGCTGCCTGTCAGCATCACATCAGGAGGAACCAGCCATCTGCTTCTGCTCAGGCAGGCAGGAGAGATCACTCACTCATACACACATGGGACAAGCCAGTACCTGCTGGTGCAGCCCAAGCCGCAGAGTCACCCCCTCACCACCCTGCGCATCGCTGCTCTCGGTGCCATGCAGGTGCTTGCTGAACTTGGGCAGAGGCACATTGGGCTTGCTGTCTGGGTGCAACATGTTGGCCGGGGCCAGCACGATGAAGGCATTCGTCACCGGACCTGAGGACAGATAGATAGGAGAGGGCGGGTCAGACAGATGCAGCATGGATGTTTGAGGGCTAGCATTGGCTTTGGGCAGCCCTGGAAACAGCAAGCGGGGGCTCTTGTGAGGACAACTGGGTTTTCCTCCTGCATCTAGGAGATGGTCTACAGAGCAGGGGGGAGCAAGAGGAACAACTCCTGAGGGCTGGGAGCAGGGCACCCGGTTCCTAACCCAGGGGATTGCAGTGTGGAATAATCCTGCTGACCCAAGGGCTTGAGACACTGGTCTCAGCAGACTGAGTCAAGATGCCCAAGCAAGTTCGGATGAAGAGGGTCTGAATATGGGAAGTGGGGCAGGTGGGTATGGTGGAGGTCAGAACTGACGATGTCCCAGGCACCCTGTGATGCCAGGCGGGAGGATCTGTCCATGAGTGGAGCTGGGGTGGCAGCAACTGAGCAGCTGGAAGGAGCTGGGCTGCAGTGGGCACAGCAGAGGCTGTGCTCAGCAGCAGTGAGCAAGGGCCAGGGGGAACCCCTGGTTTGCTGCAGGGAGCTCGGTCATGCCAGCTTCACCCTGAGGAAGTTGGGGTCCCCAGCCCAGAGGTAACGAGCACCAAGAAGCCTCCCCGCTGGTCAAGTCCACTCCTCCCCACAGGCTGAGTCAGGACTCCCTCCTTTCATCCCGCAAGTCTGCTTACAAGAGGAAGACACCTCTGCAAGCAGAACTAGGGAGCATCTCTCTGCACTTAAACCCTCATGCACCCGGCCCCCCATCAGTGCAGGCAGGGGACAGCTCACTCCGTGCCCACACAGCAGCCTGGCTGTCTTCTGCAGAGCAAGCCATCCATCATGGGGCTGCGCCTCAGCCAGCTGTCACTGGGAACCACCTAGCACCCACGTGGCACAGTTAACGAGCACTCTAACTACTGCACTTGCCCACGCAGGCAGCTGCTGCCCATCACTGCTCCTATCTCCCCCACCCCCAATGCTAGAAAGCCCCCGCGGCAACCTCTGGGCCTCACAAGCCCCGTTCTCAGGAGCAGGGGACTCAGTTGCATGGAGCTCAGAAATGCAGGGGTAGAAAAGTAGAGGATAGAGACATTTCCAGGGGAACTGCGGGAGCAGGGGAAGGGGCAAAGAGGTGGGCTCTGAAGTAGGCTTGGGAGGGAAGGAGCACCTGCTGCTGGGACTTGGGGGCTTGCTGGCTCCACCCCCCAGCTGATAAGAGCCCACTTGGACCCTGCTCCTGCCAGCAGGGTGGGATAGCTTGGATCCTCTCTCCGTACTTCTCATGGCAGCCAGGTTGGTGAAATCAAGGCGACAGGAGACTGGCTGGATGCAAGGGCTAGGGAGGCGGAACCAGCCCCATGCTCAAGCACTGACTGCTGCCTTCCCTCTGTCTCAAGGACTGCTTGTCTCTGACATAAGAGCCTGGCACCTCAGAAGCATTGCCAGCTGCACCCTGCAAACATTAGCAGCTGGCGCTCAGGGCCTTGCTCACCTCCGTCCTCCAGCAGGTCACTGGTACAATGAGTGTGGCCATTAGCATAGCAATCGCTCCTGGGGGGAAGACAGGATGGGGAACTCCACGTGGCAGATGTACGAAGGCTGGAGGCATTACCGAGGAGCAGCCAGTGCCAGCTCCTCTTATCATGGCTGCACAGAGCTCTGCAGATAACGGCTGCAATACCTCCCTCGGGCAATGACAAGGGGAAGGGACTGCAGCTAGGACAGGCACAAAGTTTTAGACACTTGGAGAAGGAAGAGAAAGGACACTGGAGCAGCTCAGGGAACCTCAGGGGACATGTGGCAGCCCTGACTGCATACCAGGGGCAGAGATAAACCCTGCTGGGAGAAGGTTGGCTGGCTCAGCAGGCGCTCAGCCAGGGGCCAAGGGCCAGCCCTACCTTTGTGGGTGACTGTCCGCAGGCACTGCTTGCTTTGGATCTCCCACAGCCGGACCGTCTCATCGTGTGAGCCAGAAAGCAGGAGGCTGCCATCCGTGGAGACGGACAGACACGTCACCTGGTTCCTGTGGATGGAGGGATGGGATGGTTAGAGGAGCGATGCCTTGTGCTCCTGGGGACAGGCAGAGGGGAAGAGGGGGAACCAGGCATGGGGACCAGCCTGGAGGCTCAGCAATGGCCCTAGCTCCTCACTCCCTCCCTGGGAAGCAGATGGGTGAATCCATTGCTGCCTCTGTCATTTCCTTTTGCCCTCTGGCCCTCTAGTTCCCTACACCAGGCACTGCCCAAGGCCCAAGGCCAAGCCTTCCATGAGGGTCAGTTCTGCAGCCTCTGCCTGTGCCTCTGCATCACAAGCAAGCAGCAGCCAAAAGCACAGAGCTAACCAGGCACAGTGGAAGCCAAACTGAGGCCCTGGCTCCTGTTCCCCCCACGTTAACCACTGACTCAAATTCCCCTCCCAGATCCCAGAGGCTTGGATTTCAATTCTCTCACTACGCCCTCTACACCACGCTCCCAGATCTGGGAGCTGAACCCAGGCTTTGTGCTCTCTGGTCTAGCCTCTGAATCTCCTTCCCCTGCAGAGCAGGGAGCAGAAACCCAATGTCCTACCCCTTGAGGCTTTCCATCTGCCTGGCCAAAGTTTGCTTCTAGCCTACAATTTGCCTTCACATTCAAGTCTCCCACTCCCAGAAAGGCTGGGGCTACTGCCATGAGCCACCTGGGCCTGGAAAGGAAGGAGTCTGCCCTTGCCAGAGTGCAGCCTAGCACGCAGGAGGAGATGGAGGTCTTCATGTGCACGTGTAAGCACAGAGGGGCAGACAGGGCTCAGAGTAGCTGAGGGAGACCTCACCTGTGTCCCTTGAAGGTCTTCCCATTCTCCCGCTCCGTCTGGAAGTTCCGGTCCCTCTGAACGGGCTGCACAAGACAGAGAGAGAAAAGGGCTGAATTAGGGTGCCGCTCTCTGGGCGAGTCTGCCCAACCACCCCCATACTCTGCACTGCAGTGAAAGCATCGAGAAGGCCAGGCCGGGCTGCGCTGGCGCGGAGGCCCCTGATCCAATGCCACCAAGGCCCCACGTGCATCCAGCCTTCTTCCTGGTGGCAAATCTTCCCCAGGCGACATGGTACTACAAAGCTCAGACCCCAGCAGGAGAGAGAACGGAGCAGACTGAGCCCAGTCCACGATCCAGGAGGGGTCAGATGGGAAGATGAGGAGCAGAGATGGATGCAGAGCAGGACGCAGCCTCCTGAGGCAGGGAGCCAGCGCACAGAGGGTATTCACAGGAGTGTTCCCAGGACCCCTGAAGGGTCCCCATGTGCGCAACATTTCCATGACCCCAGGTGCTACGGGCCTCAGCTCCTGTGGATGATGATCAGATGTGAACCAAGCTCAAATACCCCCTCTGTGCCTGTCTCCAGTCCTTAGGCTGCCAAGGAGTTAGGGTTCACACCACCCCTTCACCACTGGCTCCTGCCCCGAGGCTTGAGCTGATTCCTATGGGGGTGCAACATGCAGCTCCCTGGGCTCTGAACAATCCAGCAGTTTGGCAGATCCCCCAGGTGAGGGGCTGAGCAAGGCTCTGATCATGGGGAGGACAGCTTGGTGCCCAAGCAGTTGCCTATCAGCCCTGCGGAGGATAGCGGTATAGGTGGCAGCACAGCCAAGGGCACCTCCAGCCCAGCACAGGGTGGCTGGGTGCCCTGTGAGCTCCACCACCCACCAGGAGACTCACCCAGGCACACAGTTCGACCTGGAAGACAGAGCCGTCCATACCACCGCAGAACAGGTGGTACTCAGCAGGGTCCAGGATCACCGCCGTAATGCCCACGTCGAAGAGGACGGAGAGCAGGAGCTCACCGGAGGAGATCTCCCAGAGCTGGGGGTGGGACACACAGGGCACAATGGTTAATAACCATATTAGAACAGGGTTAGCACCTTTCAGGAAAGACTCTCAAACCACAGAGATTATCTTCAGAGCACGACTGAGAGCTGGGACTCCTGACTGCATCAGACTGAGCCTAGGTTGGTCCCTGGGCCAGCTCCTGGTCTGAGATCCCACTGAAATAGTCTGTGCTTGTGAGCCAGTCTTACAGGTAATATCCTGGATGACTCCGTCTCCTGCCTTGGGGAGGGGAGGCCAGCTGGGCTCTAGCCAGTGCCCAGGAGGCTGCAGTACACCCAGAGACCCTGGTCTGATAGCTGATGCTTGGCGGGCAGGAACCTCATCAGAGCTGGCAGGGCTGAGTCACTGCAGAGGCAGCTGCAGCTCGCCCGAGGGAGGCTTGTTATCCCTTTGGAGCTCTCACATGTCGTGTGGGGACTGGCCGCTCCAGCCAGCAGCAGGGACCCCTGAGTGGCTGACCCTAACCCTTACCTTCACCGTCTGGTCGAGGGACGCGGTGGCAGCTCGTGCCAGGGGCCCCCCAAAGCCACAGCACAGGTCTGTGATGGGGAGGGTATGCCGGGACCACACATGGCGGGGGTCGGGGATCTGGGTGCTCTCCACTTGCAGCACACTGCAAAAGGGGGAGGACAGAATAAGGTGGGGGGCAGGAGGGTCAGACATCGGCAGGTTTCCACAGCAAGGTTCAGCCATGACAGCTGACTTGCCGTCTCCCATGTCACTGCCTGAGAGACAGAGCCATCCAGGCCAGTGCAGGACAGCAAAGAGGATGTGGTAGGGAGATCAGAGGCTGTGCTCTGGGAGGCTGGGCCAGAGAGGGATGCAGGAAGTCCTGGGCAGTGCCACTCAGACTGGAGCTCCCTGGTGTTCCCCTTCTCTTTGTGCCACGCCATGGGATGGCCCACTGGGCTCTGGGATGGGCTCAAGAGCCCCCCTGAGCTCAGGGCATGCCTCCCAGTGTGGGTCCCTTCTGGGCTGGCTCGAGCTCCTAGGTGCCCTTGGATGGGGTCAGGTTTGGATACTGATGGTGGCAGCTGTGGCACCCCCTGCCCGGTCCTACCTCACCCCCCTTAATCCATACACAGAGGTCAAGGCACTCAAAGAACAGCTGTTGTCTAACCAGCTACTGCCCAGGAGCAAGAATCTGCATATTAATTACCTGCACACTTGCCCAAAGAGGCTCGCAGCTGCCAAGTGCCAGGTGCTTCCAGAGCGTGAGATCTTGGCACGGAGATGCAGCTGGCTCAGCCAGCTACTTTCTCCTGGCAGGCTGGAAACAGGGTGCAAGTGACAGCTCCCTCTCCTGCAGCAGCCCACAGCTGCAGTGATGGGGAGAGGGGTGGGATCCTGCCAACAGTTAGAAGGGGGCTAGGCCACTCCCCAGCCCAGCCAGAATCCCCAACATTGGACAGAGATCAGTGCGATCTGCCCCTCTTCCAGCCTGGGTACCCTGTTCGCTGCTGGGAAGAGACCTCTCCTGCCCAGTTTCCCAGTACCTCTCCCCAACTTTAACCACAAGAACAAGCTCCTTTTTCCCAGAGCTCCGGGAGTCCCTGATGCCTCTGAAAGCTGGAAACAGAGCCCAGAAGTCCTGGCTCCCACGTCCCAGCTCTAACTACTTACACCACAGTAGATAAAGGACATAAGAGCCCTGATGACAGTGATACAATGATACCAGCCTGCAACGGAGAGCCAGCATATGGCTGCCCACAGAGCGCTCCCTTCTGAAGCAACCCAGGGGCAGGGGGGAGATGGCAGGTTGCTCTGAACGCTGCCAGGAAGAGGCCATCCATCACCTGTTTATGGGGCTGGCTCATCTCTACTTCTCCTTGGTCTCTGTCCATTTGCTGCAAAGGACAGAACATCCCTGGTGGTGCAGTGGGTGGAACCTTCCGCTGGGGAGAGGAGCCAGGCAGCTACTGCTCCCCCACTCCTAGGCAGTCATCAGACACCCAAGCCAATTCCTCCATTATGGCACCAGGCTTCATAGAGCTGGGGAATGGAGACCCCCAGATGCATAGAGACCGCCCCCCAGCCTTGTGATGCAAAGTTACCTGTACAGGTTCCACACCAGGGCCAGGCAGTCCTTGGCTCCCGAGAGGAAGTGACTGCTGTCATCGGTGAAGCAGAGGCACGTGAGGTCTTGGTAGTGGCGGTTCAGGATGGCGAGGAGGTTCCCGCTGGAGACCTGGCATGAAGGGAGAGCGAGAGGAAATGCAGGAGTGAAGGCGCAGAGATGCCCGGGCCCTGCTTCTGATTCATTACTGGTGCTGGACCCCTTGTGCTGGGTGCTGTACACAGAGCAAAGAGCATGGGGATGGAACGCAGCAGGTGAACAAAATAACTCGAGTGAGGTAGGAAGGCTGCCTCTGATCTGCCTCAGGATGCTCAGGGCATATAACTGGACCCAGCCCCTGACAGCAAAGGGAGGTGGGACTTTATTTCCAGAGACTTCTTCACAATCGGTTTCAAAGACAGCTGTCGGCTCTCACGGTGGTGGAGACAGCCTTCAAAGTATAAAGAGGGTGCAAACAGTGTAGCTTGAGTCTGCAGAGAGCCTGAAACAACACCTCCTGAGAGGTAGCAAGTCTCAAGTGCCAGGGTTAACATTGACTAATACAGCGACGCAATTAAGCATGGCACTACGCTTCAAATCACGCAAGAAAACCAAGCATGGCAGAGACTGGTCCAATCCACTGCCAACCATATCATGTCAATGTGACAAGGGGACCAAGCACACTTGTTGCCACTCTGAAGTTCCTCCAGCATTTGCTTTCCCCCCAGCGCTGTTGACCTGAAGTCCAATTAAGTTGGAATTTTAGGGCTGGAAGAGTCGCAACCAAAAAACAGCTGCTGCTCTACCAATAGGTGGGTTCTCTGCTCTCCCACGTAAACCCCAGTGCAGCTGGGCACCACAGTGTTTTCTGAGCAAGAACATGCTACTTTCACTGCTTGGAGACCAGCACGTGTATGGAGGGAGGGTCTCCCTCTGACCCTCGGAGCTGGGTTCCCCACGGAACAAGCTGACCTGGTTCTTCCCATGATTGAAGCAAGCAGGGTGAGGAGATGCAGAGAAGAAACCCCTTTTGTTCTGGTCCTCCCTGCACTTACCCAGGCACAGCTCGTTCCCCTGAAGGTTGGGGGAGCTACTGTCCGGCAAGGGGACACTGCACCAACACTGCTGTGGAGACATAAACATGACAGCAGCTGGGCTGAAATACTCCACTCCCTTGTGTGTGCTCATTAAACCCGGGTGAAAGGTTGCTGAGACAGGAGCCCTGGCTGGCTCTTGCAGTACACAGGCCTGCAAGGAGCCTGGGAGTCAGCAGTCTGGGGATGAATGATTTAGGTCTCTGCAGAGAGGAAAGGAGGGGACGGTCAGCCTGAGCCACAGGTCCGAGTCAGGAGGAGGAGCAGAATAGCCAGTCAGGGCTGGGGAGGATTTTGGTTACCACCGCTGGAGTATTTGAGTGCCCGCCTGGAATGGAGCTATCCGCAGCAGTCCCACCGCGCAGATGGCAACCCAGGGGCACAGGTTACAGTGATTTAACAGGGAGCCAGACTTTGGTTACCCAGGACCCAGGCTGGACTGCATGGCTCTGACTGCCCCGCACGGCTCAGTGGAAGCAGAGGTGTCACAACTAGCTCAGTCAACATAGCCCTCCCAGGTGGGTTAGGCAAGCCCTGCAGCCTGCTTCCGACAAGCCCGGACTCACGAGGGTCCGATGAGTGCATCTATCCAGCTATCACCTCCGCGTGCCTGGGGAACTCGAAGCTCAGCCCCTGCCCCCTTGCGGCCACTTTGGGATGGCACAGAAACGACCGGGACAGCCCGCAGTCAGAAGGAAAAATGAAGAAACTGCCCTAGAGCTGTGGCTTTCAACCTGGGGTCCATGGACCCCTGGATCCACAGACTCTAAAGGGTCCATGAAAGAGGACTATGATCAATCGAAAGCATGTGAATTCCCACGCTTACAATTCAGAGGGGTCTGCACCTCCACTCAAAACTTCCAGAGGGGTGTGCGGATGAAAAAAAGGTTGAAAACAGTCTTCAGCCAGTTGCAGAGGAGCAATGACGGATGCCTGATGGGACGGGAGCTCTCACCAATGGCACAGGATGCAGATCCCTGCATACGCCGCTGCGGCAGCTGCTCAAGACTCACATCTACCTGATGCAGAAGCATCTCAGTTTCCCACTCCAGGGACTGCCAAGGCCTCGGGTTTTCATGGGACCCAAACGTATTTGAACCTAGCCAGGTCTTCAAAGCCATTTGTGGGAACTTTCAAACCACCTCTCCTGTGCCCAGGATAAAGGGCTCCCCAGGTGAAGTTCCAGGGAAAAGAGGTGGATGAGTCTGAAGGGGTGAGACTGCTGCCAAGGAAGCAGGGCCCTGGCGAACTCCTGGGACGCTGCACGCTGCCGTTCATCATTTCCTGTGCTAACACAGCCCCCAACTTTCAGAGTCAGGAAACAAAAGCGCTGAGTTTTCTTCCAGATCCTACCACTGCTTTACCCCAAGCAAGTCACCAACTCTCAGCTTACAAGCAGGCATAATACAACAAGGTCTCAGGAGAGGTGGGGAGCTTCATTAACCGAAAGCTTGATGGTTTCAGGATGGGAGGCATCAAAGGCCTCCAGTTCTGCTCATTTTGCCTGCGGTGCATTTTTACTTCCCTCAAGCTGCCATCTAAATACCCAGCGCAACGGTGAGAATTCATCACCGTTATTAAGTGGCAAAGCGCTCGGTGCTGGGTCAGCCCTGGGCACAGAGGCTGGAAAAGACGCATTTGTGTGAATCACAGGAAAGCCATTTCATTACCCCAACCTCTGCTGTTTTGCAGCTGCGCTGCTGGGAGTGCATCAGCTATGTGCAGAGGGGTCTTTGCTGACGCAAGGTCTCATTTCTAACCCGCCTAACTTCGAACGTCACCTACCATGCGGCTCTTACCTCCCACAGATAGATGCTCTCAGCGATGCCTGCCAGGATGTACAGACCACTGGGAGAAGCTGTCAGGCAAGTCACCATCCCAGGGCATATGATCTTCTGCTGGAGCTGGTCCTAGGAGCGGAGAACATCAGTCAGAAAAGGGACGGAGCTAGTAAAGGAGCTGGGAACACAAGTGAGGATGCGGGTTTAATTCTACAGGAAGGAAGCCCTTACTGACAGCCCTTAATAAGCAGCCTTAACTCATGCGTGGTGTCTCTGCCTACGCCACAAGGGTCTGGAGATGAAATGTGGAAAAATATAGATCTACATGATGGACAGGTACAAGCTGGAGAGACACCTGCCCCGCTAAGGGGGGGACTGCTCTTGGAACAAAGCTGCCAGCGTGTCTGCTGGCACCGCCTGGACGGGACCACAGGAGCAGGAGGTTTAGCTCAGAGAGATGCTCTTCTCCCCCTTCCTTCCCTCCCTCCCTCCTTCCCTGCCCTGCTTCAGGCCCTGGAAGCAATCCTGCTGACTCCACGGTGGGGTAAATCCTGGAGACTCAGCACCAAGCAGCCCGCGGGTTAAGGAGGTTACGGGGAAACAACGCGACGCGAGTAAAACCACCCACGCCTGCACGCCGGGGCAGAAGCTCTCGGGCACGTGGTGGGGGTTAGGGAGGAGGAGGCAGATGGGGGTGGCGGGGGAGAC
>JAGPOW010000745.1:554878-567255 GCA_030014935.1 Caiman crocodilus | reverse complement strand
GGGCGGTGGGGGGAGCGTTTCTGGGGGGGATTGGAGACCCCAGGGAAGAGGGGGGGTGGGCGGGAACCCCCCATGGGGCGGAGTCCCGGCCAAGGGAGGGGGTGGGGCAGCCCTGGGAGGATGGGGGGAGGAGTGGGTGGGTTGGGGGGGAACACCCTATGGGGCGAGGGGGGCACCAGGCCAGGGGCTCTCAGAGGAGACGGGGGCAGGGGCCTGGGAGGGAAGGAGGCCCGGGGGGGTCGGGGGGGGGGGCACCTTCCGCTGCAGCTCCCAGACGCTGATGTAGCTCTTGCCGAGCTGCGCGCCCAGCAGGTGGTCGGTGCCCAGCAGGGCGAGGCCGCGCGCCGCGCAGTTGCCGCCGCGGTAGCCGGGCAGCGCGGCGCCCGAGTGCAGCTCCCAGGCCGCGCAGTTGCAGAGCGGCCCGGCCGCGTCCGTGGCCAGCACCACCTCGGTGGGCGCCGCCATCTTGCCCGGTCCGCCCGGGCCAGCGAGCGCCGCGCCCCGCCGGCCTAGAGCGCCCCCCTGTCCACGCGCCGCCCGCCAGGAGGGGGGGGCCGCCAGGCGGCGCGCGGAAGCTAAGCAGGACCCGCCGCGTCCCCGGGGCGGATGGGGGACCACGTGGAGAGCCTGGAGAGGGCTCCGTGCTCTGCTCCGCCGGCCGCGCTGGGGCGGGGCCAGGCCTCTGCGCTGGAGCAGGGGGGTCTGGGCGTGCGGGCCCGGCCTGGCTCGGCGTGCACGGTGTGGACGGGGGAGAGCCCTCCGTGGGTCGCCCCCGGCCCTAGTGCGGCCCTTGCAACCTGGGGCTGGGGGGGGCCGGTCCCCGAGCCACTGGCGGCCCTTAGGAGCAAGTCGGACATTTCAGATTTCGGCGTCACGAACCAGCAGTGAAAGCACCGTCGTCGTGCGCCGATCGGACGAGCGGTCCCGCCGTTCGTGTCTGGTTTTACAACTAAACCATTGCCCTGCCCTCGCCCCGCCGCCCCCCGCCCAGCGCCTGCTCTGGGGTTCGCACCGAGCGCGGGGTGCGGGGCTCGGGCTCGCGGCCGGCGTGATCGGGGTGGGCCGGTTCGCTCCGGAGCCGCGCTTCCAGCCCTGCTTTTCTATGGCTCCGGTGGGGGCAAGGCCCCGCAGCTCTGCCTCCCAACCTGGGCTGACGCTCCCAGCCCGGGGGGAGCGGGGCGGGACCGGTCCTGGGCGAGCCAGGCCCGAGCGAGGAAGGGGCCCGGCTGCGCTCGCGTTGCGGGGGGGTAAAAATAAAAATAGCACAGCAATCCGGCGTTAAGTGGGGGCCCGCGAGTCGGCTCGCCCACGAAAGAGTTAATCCGGCCCCGGCCGCGATCACGAAACCGGCACAGCCGGTATGGGTATCGCCCTTTTTACTCCAGGAGCGGGGGCTGGCCCCCGGGCGGGGCGGGGCGGAGGGAGGAGAGCGGGGGAGGGGAGGGGAGGGGAGGGGGCGCCTCCCAGGGGGCTGCCGCCAAAAAAAAAAGCGGGGCAAAAAAGACCCGGGGCAAAGCAAACGCCAGTGGCATGCGCCGGAGCAAACCGAGGCTGGGCGCTCCGGGGAGACGCTCTGGCTGCCGGCCAGCGCGTCTCTATGCTCCGTTTGTGCCGCTGCTGCTCCGGCACGCTGCGTGGCGTGCTGGAGCAATCAGAAGTGCAGCAGAGCTCGCAGCTTCCTGCCGCCGAGTCGGCCTGGCAGCCGGGGCCTGGCTCGGGCCTGCGCGGGAGCCCGGGGCCGCGGCGTAGCCGGGCACGTGGGGCAGCCGCGCCCGCAGCCCCAGCCAGCTGCAGGCAGCCGGGAGCGGCGGGAGGCCCCGTGGTTTGCTGCGGGGACCATGCCTGACCCCGGGGAAGGCAGCCAGGCGCCAGGCTCGGCCCAGGCCCGGCACCGGGGCCCGGGGTGGCGGCACGAGGAGGTGATCGACCTCCTGGCCATCTGGGGCCAGGAGACCACGCTGCGGCAGTTCGCGCAGGGGCAGCAGCGCAACGAGCACATCTACCGGGCCATCGCCACGCAGATGGCCGCGCGGGGCCACAGCAAGACGTGGCAGCAGTGCCGGACCAAAGCCAAGGGCTTGCGGCAGGAGTTTTACGCCGCGCGCGGCGCCAGCCGGCGCTCCAGGACGCAGCGGTTCCCCATGCCCTACTACCAGGAGCTGGCCCGCATCCTCGGCCTCACGGCCACCAAGCCCCCCGGCTACCCCGCTGCCAGCAGGGCAGGAGCGGAGCCGGGGGCAGCTGGGCCGGTGCTCCGGCCCGAGTCCCCGGGAGCAGGGCCCTCCGCCCGGCCGGCTGCCCCTCCGCCGCCCGGCCACGCCGGGACCAGCAGCGAGGAGGGACGCGCGTCGCAAGTGGGACCCGCCACTGTGGCCAGCCCCGAGGCCAGACCGGAGCCGCTGGTCCCCCAGCTCCTGCGGGACGGCGACAGGAGCGGGGAGGATCTGCCCGCGGCGTCGCGCTGGTCGGCGGAGGCCTCGCCCCCGTCGGAGGTCACGTCCGGCTCCAGCTCCCCCCAGCCACCCGGGGACCAGGACCCGCCGTCTCCCGGCCGAGGCGACGGTCTGTCCCCGAGGCCCGGTAAGTCCCGCACACGGCGGGGGGACCTGGGAGCCTCTCCCCACCCCCTGCCCTTCCCTTCTCCCCGGGGGTCGTGCCCTGCATGTGCCCCAAGCTCGCCCCCGCCGTCTCCTCCGCCGTGCAGGGGCAGGACTCCCACGAACCGGGGGGAGGTGGCGTTGCCACCGGGGCCGCGTGCCCGTCGGGTTGAGCGCCGCACTCGCTGGAGCCCAGGGCTCGTGGCAATGCTGCATGTATCCTGGTAGGGGGAGAAGCTGGGTGCCGCAGGCTGGGGCGGCTCTGACGCTTGTCCCCAGGAGGATCCCTCCGGGCAGGACCCCGGGCAAGTGGGGGGCACCGTTTGGGCAGCAGGACGCCCACACACACGGCGGGAGGGGACGGGACAGGTCCTCGTCAGGGTGCCGACCCCGCATTGCTCCAGCTCCCCTGCGCCCGTGCGCGAGGCTGCTCCCCAGGGACCCGTTCTCGCCCCGTGCCCCTTTGCTGCGGGTGACGACCCTGCGTTCGCTCTCTCTACAGACGCCCCATCTGCCAGGGGAGAGCCCGCCGCCCAGAGCCGGGGAGCTGCTCGCCCGCTCTCGCGCACGCCGGGGGCCATCCGGATGCGCCGCCTGCGCCGGGAGCAAGACGCGCGGCGGGACCGCATCCAGGAGGAGCTGCTCCGGGCGGAGCGGGCGCGCCTCCGCGAGGCCCAGGCCTTCCGCCAGCAGGTCCTGGCCGAGCTCCGCCACTTCCGCCGCGACCAGGCCCTCGCCCAGGAGGAGGCCCAGG
Source organism: Caiman crocodilus (assembly GCA_030014935.1). Classification (NCBI taxonomy): domain Eukaryota; kingdom Metazoa; phylum Chordata; order Crocodylia; family Alligatoridae; genus Caiman; species Caiman crocodilus. The sequence goes on along the minus strand of JAGPOW010000745.1, from coordinate 563,904 downwards.
CCGGCAGGGCGGCCCTGCAGCAGCTCGTGGCGGAGATACGGCAGGAGCAGCAGCTGGCCCAAGACAGCTACGAGGAGCTGCGGCAACTGCGGGCCTCCATCACCACAGCCGTGCAGGAGGAGCGCAGGGTGTCGCAGCAGCTCCTGGCCGCCATCCCTGCCCCGGCCGCTCCTGCTGCTGCGCCCCAGCCAGCCCCAGCCCCAGCTCCAGTGCAGGCTCCTGCGCCCGCCCCAGCAGGAGCAGGGCCTGTCTGGGAGCACTTTGCCTGGCTGGTGGCTCAGCTGGCACCCCAGCAAGCCCCACGGGCCCGCCGCAGCCGTCGAGGGGCACCACTCCTGCCTTCCCCTTCCCGGTCCTGGGCCTAGCTGCAGCATCTGCTTCCAAGGAGGAGCGACCGTCCTTCTCCCTGGCCAAGTTGGCACGGCCCCCACACACAGGGTGGTGGCACGCAGGGCCAGGGCTCAGGGCCGAGGGGCTGCCAGCCTGTTTCCCTCCTCCCCTGGTGTTTCCCCCTAAGGACCCTCTCTCTTCCCCCTGGTTCTTTAGTAATGAGTTGCAGTTTAATTCTGGTTTTGAATGGGTTTGTGCAGGGGAAGGGGGGTGGGGGGTGGATGGCCTTACGTGGGTACTGCTGCAATGCTGAGCTGTTGGCGTTGCAGAAGTTTTGGGGAAATGGAAAGGCAATAAAGTTGCTTTTGTTTTCACAACAGCCACACTACCTGCGTTGTTGCGGCCCTGGCAGTGGGTGGAGGTGGAGGCCCTTGGGTGGGCGGTGGGCAAGCTGGTGCCCTAGTCAGCGGGGTGGGCCTGCAGATGGGTGGCGATGGCCTCATGCCCTCTGCCGCCGTTGTGGGGGGTAGTCCTCACCTGCGACAACGCTCCCGGCTGGCCGGCTCCGCTGCCCCTGGCCGGCTGGATGCATGGTCCGAGGGGGAGGGGGAGGATGCTGGAGCAGGTGGCAGCATGTCTCGGCGAGGTGGCAGGGCCGCGGAGGGTACAGGGGACACTAGGTTAGGGCTGCTGCACAGGGAGCCAGTGTCCCCAGACGCCAACTGCCCTGGCTCGAGAAGCTCCTGGGGGCAAATAGCCCTGAGCTGCTTGTGAGGCCACCGGTTTATACAGCACGGGTGCAAGGAGCCGGGCAAGGGCAGCTTGCTCCAAGTGGCACAACTTGTCCCATGACAAAGTGCACGTTCAGGCACGTGCGCGGAGGCACAAATTTGGGCCACTACAAGTGCACGTCCCTGCATGTGTGGAGGCAACCCTATAGGATAGTTTAGATAGGGCTGATCCCACCTTGATCCTGGGATCCCTTCCAGGTGTACTTTCCTTGTGAGTCCACAATCGTTGTTGTGCGTCGTGATTGGAGGGGCTGCCCGACGAGGAGAGGCTACAGAGGCCAATTCAGCTTAGAAAAGAGACGCTTGCAAGGGGTGGGGGGCACCATAATGGCTTACAAAATGCTATACGGCGACACGAAAGTAGATAGGGATTTCACATTTAGGGGTCATAAACTTGGCAGCAGGGTCAAGGCTAACCAAAGGGAAGTTTTTCGCCACCCAGCGTGTCATTAAAGCGTGGAACTCCTTGCCACAAGATGTGGAAGATGACAGCCTTCAGGGGCGGGCAATTATTTCGGGCAGAGGGCCGCTCACTGAGTTTTGGCAAGCCATCAAAGGCCGCATGGGAGGCAGCCAGGGGCAAATTAGTATTGATTTTTTAAACTTTTTAGGGGCCCCGTGGGCTGGATAAACGGCCTGGTGGGCTGCATCCGGCCCCTGGGCTGCATTTTGCCCACCCCTGGTCAAGTTGGATTCAAAAATGGGACTGGACACCCGCTCAGAGGAAAGGGAGGTCTCCTGTGGCCCGGCCTGAGCCAGGACACAGCAGGTCTTACGTTGTGCACCGCGTCAATCTGTGTTTTGTGTTTGCGCAGCACTTTGTACCACGGGCACGCGGATCCTGCCCGCCCGCCCGCCGCACAACCGCCTGCCAGGGACCAGAGTTGCGGAGCCGGCCGACGAAGACGAGACGCCCGGAGGGAGAGAGACACAGAGAGATCAGGCCACAACTCTAAAAGTCAGAACTTTTTTTTTTTTTTTTTCCTTTTTTTAATATGTCATCAACTTTACAGGGTTACAATTGTCTTAAATATTCTGAAGTTTAAATACAATCTGTATAATAATGTTATTATAAAATGTAAACTTTCAGTGTTTTTATTTTATTCTTTTTTTCTTTTTTTTCTTTTAATAATCAAAGTTTCAACACCTGAATGTTTGCAAAACTGAAATATTTCACTGCAGGAACCTGGGAACAGTGAAGTCCGGGTCCCGCCGCTATCAGAGGTAGAATGTGGTTTTTATTTTTTTATTTTTTGTTTTTTATATATATATTCTTTTTTTTTTTTCCTGAGTTCAGATATGCACACTGTATAAATGCATCGGCAAGCTGTGTTCATTCCTTTTTTTTTTTTTTCCTTTTCAAACCCCAGAGAAACTGATTTTTAATCGATATGCAAAAGAGAGAGAGAGAGAAATAAAAGCTGAATGTAATACGCTCTCAAAAAAAAAAAACCAACAAAAAACAAAATAAGGGGAGGGGTGAAAACCCCCAACAGTGACTGTACAAATGCAAAACTACTATAGACCTAAACGCGCCCCCCCTTCCCCACCCCCAGCACAAGAACAAATGACAGGAAGAGTATCTGGTCAAGGTAGTCGGGCCAGCCCTGAAAGTGGCATCTGATAGTCCTAGCAGCAAAAAGCCCCGTGCCATCTTTCCAGACAGGCTTTCAGAAGCAGGCGGACGGGATCAGCCGACCCCCGGGCTGGAGATCGGGGTGGGGGGGTCGGCCAGGCAAGCGAAGGAGCTTTCCGCCTGGGGCCGCGTGGCCTGTCCCCGCTGGATCCCACCCTCCTCCATCCAGCCTGTGTGGGGGCGAGGGGCTGGGGGCAGCAGCAAGAAGCGGCGGCAGTGACAGCCCCCCCCGATGGAGAGGCCTCGCTGACCGCCCCCCCGGTCCGTGGCGTGGGGTGCTGGCAGCCCCGTCCCCCAGCCCAGCATCTCAGTAGTGCTCAGGGCAAGGCATCCTCGTGGCGCTCCCGCGGCCCGATGGCAGGAGACCGAGGCCTTGTGCTACCCCGGCCAGAGCCCCCCCGGGTGCCCGGCCCGGAAGCCGGTTTCCCCCCTGCTCCGCGCCGGGCAACTTTAAGGCGAAAAAAATCGGGGCGAAGGACCGGGAATTCCTGCCCCCCCTCCCCGACTGGAACCCCGAAATAATGACACAGCGAGCGCAGCACCGCCCGGCCCTGCTCCCGGCCCCCCGCCCCCCCTCCCCAGTACAATCTGAGCGGACAGCAGGTCCTCGTCCCCTGAGTTACAATCCCGGCTCTTCCCTCGAGAGCGCCGATTGCATTAGAAACACGTTTTACACTAAAAAGAGGAGGGTTTTCCTTGTTCGGCTTTGGGGGTTATTATTTCTTTTTTCCTTTGCTTTATACACACACGCAAACACACACAATATATAGAATTTGATATAGAATTTCTCCCCCCCCGCCCCGCCACCCGCCACCCCTTTCTAAGGCTCCTTCTTATACACAGAATAGCAACGCGCTCCCGTCTCGCTCGGATCCGTTTCGAGCAGGGGCTCGGAGGGCCGATGCCCCTGCTCGCCCAGAGGTCTGCAGAGAAGCGAGCTTGGCGCCGGCTGAGTGATTCTGCGCTAATGGCCGGCTCCCCTCCGCGACGCCGGATTCGGAGGCACCCCGGTCCATCCCTTTCGGACGGCTCGGGGAAGAGGCCTGGGCACGGAGGCACGCGGTGGGAGGATGTCCCTTGGCTTGGTCTAGATGCCCGATGGATCCGGCTGCCGGGAGAGGGGACGCGTCCCGTCTCAGTGGTGCGGCAGGATGATCTCGGCTGCCGGCTCCAGGCTCGGGTGAGCTTCGCCGCAGCTGTTTCCGAGCAAGAAGTGACACCGGTAGGAGCCCACTGGTCCCACTGGTCAGGCGCCTCCCAGCACAGGTCAGAGCCTAGGGGACACCAACTGGGATGGGGGTTGCCAAAAGCCAGGTCCCGGAGCCACGAGGGTAGTGGCTGAGAAGTGCTAGGAGGTGTGTATGAGAAGGGTTGGGCGCTGCGGGGCTGTAAGTCCATGGGGGTGCAGCTTGCCCCCGGCCTGGGCAAAGCCCAGGGGGTGAAAGGAGAGGGCTGGAGGCACATCCCAAAGTGCAGGTGGGTGCTGCTCCCTTTACCTGAACGGGCTCCCAAGAGCCTCCAGCTCATCCCTCTGCCCGACAGGACCCCAAGGGCTGAATCCCAGGGCCACCCATCACCCGGCAGCGCCTGCAGGTCAGGGGAGAGGCTCCTTTGGGAAAAACCCCAGGCCCTTTATATGAATCCCCTCCTTGCCGCATCCACCAGCCCGCGCACCTGCCGCCCAGTCTGGGTCCCTCCCTATCACCTGGCTCAGACCTGCCTCAATGATCTTCACCTGAGCCCAGCCTGGCCCGGTGGGCGCACACCTTGTCTGGCACGGGTGGGCTTCCTTCCTCCAGCATGACCTTCGCATGGCTTTGGGCTGACGTGAGCCCAGGGAAGGGGACACCTTCGACCTCCCCCGTCTCAGGCACTATCAGGAGCATCTCCCAGCTGCTGCTAAAGTGAATGCTCTCTCCCTGACGCCCCCGGCTGCAGAAAGGCAGAGACAGCCAGACACGGGACAGCTGCCGGACAGCAAGCCGCAGCCCCGGCTTGGAGCAAGATCCCGGCAGCGAAGCAGCCTCCGGACTCGTGGCCACAGTACTGGGGCGGCGGGGAAGGGAAGTCGACCGCAAATTGTCCTTGAGTCGAAAATGAACGGGTCCAGTGAGGAGCAACTGGCCGGCAGCGTGAAGGCACATAAACCTGTTGGATCCCCAGGCGAGGGGGGTTGAACTGGTTGCGATGGGTTTGACCCCAGGTCTGGCAAGGCAGGGGGTGTCTTGCTGGACGTAAGGGCTCCCAGCTGCTGCTGGGTGGGGGCAGAGGTGCTGGGGCAACAAGGCTGAGCAGGTAGCGCCCTTCCGGCAGGATTTTTCACAGGCTGGGGCTCTTTAGACTTGCCCGGGTGTCTCCCAGAGAGCAAGTCTTCTCCCAGGATCTCAGCCCCCAGAGAAGGACACGGCTCCAGACCGCCGACAAGTCAAGCCAGGACCTCCCTGATGACCGAGGGGTTAGGGGCAGGGTTAGAAATTGGTCCTTGAGCTAAGCAGAGGCCCATGGCTACACGGAGGTGGGAGCAGGGCAGGCGCTGCTCCTCCGCCCCACGCGGCACCTCCAGACCCAGCTGGATCCAGCACGTGCAAATCTGGCTCCCGGGCTCCGACGAGCCTGGAGGGCGGGCGCAAAGTTTCACGTGCGCGCGGTCCGTCCCCCCGTTGTGGCTCGTCTCCCCTGTCCGCACCCGAGACCAAAGAGCTCAGGGCCGGCTAGTGCAGCGCCCGGCCCCCCGCAATCAACGCGAGCTCGTAAGACGAGACCCCGAAAGGCGGGGGGAGATTTTTCAAGATTCCCCACGTTCAGATCCCGGCGTGGCTGCCGTGCCCGTCAGCCCTTACAGTCCAGCGTGTGCCTGGGAAACCTCTCCCCCGCTTTGCGCTGCAGCTTCCCTGGCGGAAAGAAACCACCTGATTGCAATTCACTGAGTCATTCATCCGGTTCCCCTGAGTTATCTGCTCCGCTTCTTTCCCTGCCCAAAAATGCCCCCGCCCGCCATCCCGGCAGACTGCTTCAGGCGCGAGCGTGGGGGCCGGCGGTCGAGCACGCCGAGAACGTGGCACGGCGAGGGGGGCGTGCATCCACGCCGCGCGCTCTGATGAAGGCTCCAGGCATGCCGGAGCGCACACCTCCAGGAAAACCAGGCAACTTTCTCCCCCGGCTTTGCACCGAGATCCCTGCCCTGTTTCAAAGTCCATTTTTTTGCCAGTAGGGCAACGCTGGCGACCAGCGGTGTTATTTCTACTGATATAATTCTCCTGGCACAACCGGACCTGCTCGCAGCCTCTTTGCAAAGCCGCCGGGTAAGAGCCGCGGCCGTCGGTGCCTGCGCCCTGACCGAACCGCGGCCGCGCTCAGGGGCGGGGGGCCGTTCTGCATTCCCCGCCCCGGCGGGCGCGGAGCGGCTCGAAGCCTGGGGGATCCCGCCGCTGATCCCGCCTGCTTTTGGATCGGGGCCGCGCAGTGGGGGAGTCTGGAAAGAGCCTGCGGATCAAACAGCAAAGCACCAAACCCGGCAGGAAAACACGAGGAAACAAATCCAGCTTCCCCTCCGCGACCGACCCCTCGCACCGCGAGCTGCTGGCTCCGGGCTTGCCACCGGCGGCCACGCTGCGGGGGTTCGGGCTCCGACACGTCACTGCCTTGGCCCTCGGGCAGATGCCCAGCCCTGCATTAGACTCACGCCCGCTCCCTGGTGCCGTAAACACCCTGCCTAGGACCAAGCATCATGCTGTTTGCCGCCGAGTGCTCCCAGGCAGGGAGATTTCTGACCCGGCCCAGCTCAGGGAAAAAGCCCCGTGTCCGACAGGGCTTAGGGCCCGATCCTGAATTCGGATGTGTCAGGCTCCGCGCCTCTGTTCTAGCCGGCTTCAACCAGCCTCCCCCCTCCGATTGTCTCCAAAATGGCGCTTCTTCTCTAGAGGAGCCTTGTTTTTCTCCTCTGGGAGCCTTCCTGCGCCGGGCTCGTTAAAGGCTGCTCCCTGGATCTAATTACAGGGAGAGCGCTGCACTCCAGGCCCATCAGAGCACAGGTTGCCCCTCGGCTAATTTTCTCCACTGAGAAATTAAGCGAGCGTGTGAAAATACAAGTGGGGAACGCGGCAGGCCCCCCGGGGCGAGGGCAGGAGCAGCTCTCGCGCTGGCAAACAGGGCGCCGGCGTCATTGCAAATCCGCCCCAGCCCCCTTGGAGCTGGGAGGGGTGCAGAAGGGCCAGGAGGCCCCAAATCCCTTCGGGATCAGGGAGACGGGGCTGGAACCGCGGGTGCTGGGCCGGGATCTTGGCACTGTGAAGGCAAGGGGGGACTAGGGGTAACCCCGTCCGCACCTCCAGGCCGAGGGCGGCAGCCGCAGGATCTCTTCCGAGCGGCCCCACGAGTCACCCCGCTCCCGTCCCTTCACTCTCAGGTCTTTGCCTGGAAAGCTGAGGACTCGCGCCCCAGCCTTGCCGCTGGTCTCACGGAGAATCCCTGCCGGCCGGAGCAAGCGACCAGCCTCACCCCCAGCCCCCCAACTCGCGGGCAATACCCCCCTGCTCCAAACCGACACGCTGCTCCAACCTGAACCCCGACACATTTGCAACCCCCCCCCGCGGACCTTGACCGTGTGTCCGGCCGCCTCGGGGCCTCGCCGATTGTGCTCAGCAAAGACGACGGACAGTCGCGCGCTAAGCCCCGAATCTCCCCCCTCCCGCCTCCAAACAAGCGCGCGGCGGCACCGTTCGCCGGATCGGGGCCGCGCACCTCCTGGGGCTCCCCAAGCAGAGGGGACCGGGATAAGCGGAGCGGGTTTAGCAGCAGAGGGGGACCCCGACCCCCTTTCACTTTTATCCCTGAAACAAGCAGGCGCTAGGAACGCAGAAGGCCCCCCCGCCCCAAGCGAGGCAGTGCTAGAAACGAGGCTCCTAAGAAACACGGATCTGCCCCTCCGCGACTTGCAACCCCGAGCCCCAGCCCGGCTCCCCCCGCGTCCCACCCCCCGCCTACAAACACCTGAGCTCGTGCGCTGCCGACGGCCCGGCCTGCAGAAGCCCCGGGCGCCAGCAGCGTTGGGAAGGGGGGAGCACGGACCGGGGTCGACGTCGACAGCACCGAGAAGGCGGTGGGGGGCGAAAAGGGGGTGGGGGGCGAAAAAGAGGTTACAGGTTTTCCCGAGTTCTGTCTCCCTGAACGAACGCGAATATATATCATTCTGTGTGTTAAGGTTCGATTCTCTTAGCAAATAAAATAGAAGCTATTTACAAGAGCAACAACACGATCAAACGCCCCCCCCCAACCCCCCCCAGTCAAACTCCACATCTCTCAAACAAACATCGCTCGTCAAATAAAGGAATAAAACGGCACCCCGGTTTCCCAAGGCCTTCCTGCCCCCGCCTGACCTGAATAAAATAAAATAAAAGAAAAAAAAAAGAAACAAGAGGGGATGGAAGGGGGGAAAGGGGGGGTTTCCATGAAAAAAAAAGGGCTCTGCCTCGGGCTGGAGGGGTCCCGGGGTCAAATCAAGGGCCACCCTCAACGATTCGAAAGAGGAATAATGTTCATTCCCGTCCAGTGCAATGTGGCGTGTGTGTGTGAGGTAATCGGTTCTGGGATTACAATGCATCGTGTCGCAAGCCGCCGGCTTGGGGCCCGGGCGGCTTCTCAATGACCCCCCCTCCCCTTCCCCAAATTAAAGCTTTTGGGGTTTTTTTTTTGCTCGTTTTCATCCCAAACCCTCTGGGGGCCGAGAGTGAACAGCCCCTGCCCTGGACAGCCAGAGGCAAGCGGCTCTCGGGGGCTTTCTTTCCTTTTTTTTGGCGTTAGCTGTGATCGGAGCGCTCTGTACGGCTGGGTTTTATTCGGGTTTTGGCGAGATGAGGCGCTGCCGCGGGGTCGGGGGGGAGGAAGGGGGTGGCTAAGGCGAAGAGTTATTGGAGGTCGAGGTCGGAGGGGCTGACAAACCCGCCGGGGGAGCTGCCGGAGGGGCGCTGCCTGCTCCGCTGCTGCTGCGGCTGGTGCTGGTGTTGCCTTTGCTGTAGGTGGAGGGAGGCAGCGAGGAGGACGAAGGGCCGGGGGGCTGGGCGAACAGCACACCTGGGGAGAGAGCACAGTGTTGGGGGTGGTCGGGAAGCCTGGATCCCCCCCGCAGCGAGCAGGAGACGTCTCTCCCGGAGACCCTTTTGCCTCGGGTTGTTCCCCCTTAGGGAATTGTTACGCTGCTCCAAAGCCTGGATGAATTGCAGCAGAGCAAGCGTTTGGGGCGTGGGTCCCATCCCCTGCTCTGCCCTGTGCCT
>JAGPOW010000745.1:524572-549760 GCA_030014935.1 Caiman crocodilus | reverse complement strand
CTGGGGGGAGGCCCGGGCTGGTTTATTGTGGAGGGGAAAAGGGCAAAGCGGAAGTCCACTCGGGCCATTACACAAGGGGTGGGGGACGGCGGAAGCGGAGGAGGGTTTCCCCTCCCTCCTGCTCCTTCCGGTATTGATTTATTGCCTTCTTTAAACCCAGGAACCAAAGCTCCCCCCACCATTGTGAGGCTGCTAATTGCAGCTCCCACCCAGAGGAAGGGAAGGGGCTGGGGGCGCTGCTGAAGGGGGCTGTCCTTGTTAAAACCCTTCCTGGCCCTGGGCACTGGCAGCAGCGGGAGCGCTGCGTGTTACGGGAGCGCCGGGGCGGAAAGGGATCGGGCCCCATTGCATCAGGGGCAGAGGAGGAGAAGGAAAGCTTCGCTTGGCCCCTCTCCAGCAGGGAGAGGTCGAGGGTCTTGCCCAAGGTCGCTCCGCAAAGCGGTGCCAGGGAGGAGAACTGGCCGAGGGTCTTCCCCAGCCCCAGGCGGACCCCGTCAAGGCCAGGGGCTTGTTGGCCCTCCCAGCCTCTCCCGACTTCCTTGGGAAGCGCAGTCCTCAACTGAGGCAAATGCCCCCCCCACTGGAAACAGAGGCAGTGCCTGGGCCCTTCCTGCCCCTCACCGCTCAACTGCAAGCAGCAAGAGCGGGAGGGCTTGGAGCCTGCCACCATAAATCCCCCTCCTCTCCCAAGCTTCGGGTCTGCGCCGGGCATCTGCTGCTGCCCCCCACCGTGGGCAGCTCTAGTCCTGTCCCCCGGAGCATCCCCTTCCGCCACGTGACACTTTGGGTCCACGCCGAGGATGCAATGGGGGTCCTCGGGCCCCTGCCCCTGGAGCTGGGGGGACCCTGCCCCGGACCCCGTGCCCGGGCAGTGCAGGATCCATTCAGCAGGGGCAGCAGGAGACGTCTCTGCTCTCCGAGGGGAGTCACTGGCCCGCGGGGCTGAGTCACACACCCTGCTGACCACATGCTCATGACTGGCCCTGGCGCGGTCGGTCGGGAACAGGCCTCCCTTTATCTGCAGAAAAAATTCCTGCTGGGCTTTCTCCTCCCACCTTGTGGGGGGTGGGGGCTGCCTGCTTTGTCTTGTACTGCTCACCTCCTCGCTGACCACACACCTGCTTGCACTTCTTTGCACACTCCCAGCGCCGAGAGCAATTTTGCATTTGTACCTGCAGGAGATCACCTCCAAAGCCCCCAGCCCAGGCCCCCACTCAGATCCTGGCTCCAAGGGAAATCTGGACTTCCTATCCCCAAGGCTCTCCTCTCACGCACTGGTGGATGTTTTAGTGTGGAGGGTGCGAGGTTGGATCGGCCTTCAAGGGGGTTTTTGCTGCAGCACAGATGGGGCTCAGGGGTCCCATGTCCCCCCAGCTGCATCCCAGCTTGCTTTCCTCCCCCGTAGAAGTTTCTGTGGCTCAGACTCTTAGTTGGTAGGAATCCATGAGGTCCTTGGGGTGATCCTGGCTGAGGACCTGAGTCCTCAGAGCTGTGCTCCTCAACCAGGGTGCCACAGGGCCCCTGTGAGATCCTACCCTCAGTATTAGCATGGTCAGGTGTGCAAGCGCCTACCTACGCACAATTCTTTAGATACACCCAGAGACAGCCGACAGGAATCCGTACGTCAAAACCGCCCTGCCCTGTCTGAACAAGAAGAATCGCTCTAGGAGCTTTCAGTCGTCAAAAAAACCGAGTGAAAGCTCAGAGCCGGCATTTTATGAGAGGGGCTCCGGGGTCTAAGAAGGTTGAGAGCCACTGCCCTACGGTTTAGAGGGATCTTCTACAGTGCAAGTACCTTGTGCGAGTCCTTTTGTACAGCTTTCACCCCAGGAAGAGATGCCAAAGAACTGGATTTGAACCAACAGTCCAGCAATTTAAGGCCAACTATTTTTCCCCCGAAAGACAGCAGTCTAATGGGGCAGCGCTCTGTGGATGAATTCAGCGTGCAGGGCGCACTCACCCCACGCTGGATCCGGCCCCACCGACAGATCCTGCCCACAGAGCAGCCCTGGTCCCCTCATGCAGGGCGGAAGTGTGAGCGGCACCGATCTATGGGGCTTGCATGGCCAAGAAGGGACTCAAAAACACACGCCCTGAACCTGGCAGCACTCTGTTAATGGCCCAGGCACTTTTTTTCCCTACAAGTCGCTAGGCCTCACAGCAGGACTGGCTAAGAGGACACGTCTCTACACGGAGCTCATTTCCGCCTTTGGAAAGCTGGGCCCAAGCTTTCTGGTTCGCTCCAAGCTACCTGGCCAGGGAGATGGGGACTTTCCTACATCTGCAGCGATCGCGTCATGTTATTGCAGCGGCGATTCCTGCTTGGAGCCTAGGAGGTGCTAGGAAGGCGCGTCGAAGGTGAGACTAGACTTGGCCGATGGAGCATTGGGAGGAAGGAGTCTGGGGTTTTTATCCGGGTGCAGGGTGAGGCCGCGTCCAGCCGCTTAGATGTGAGCAGATGCACAGCGGGACGGTGGGCAGAGCAGCCGGGGGAAACCGAGTCTGGCTCCGATGAGGGATTCTGCTGCTGAGCCTAGCAGAGAGGGTCTACCCGGAGCAAAGGAAAGGCGGTGGCTCAAACAAAGCTTTGGACTCCCCAGAGGAAAGAAACCCCGCGGCTCCCTGAACGCTGCCGGACCCCGCGAGGGGGAGAGAGGGAGCCGACACGCATGCACACGCGTGCCAGGATGGCGCGGCGCGCCTCACCTCGCTTCTGCATGAAGCTGAAGAGGTCGTCCAGGAACTCTTTCCTCTTGGGGTCGCTGTCCAGCTCGTACAGCTGTGCAGAGAAAGGAGAGAGAGGATCAGTCGCGAGGCACCCGTGGCGGGAGACGTTCACCCCAGCCCCCTGTTCGCCCCCACATCAGAGCGGGCTGATCGTGCCGGACGGAGCGGATCCTTTGGAACGAAGCACCATTCGCACGGTGGCAGGAGCCCGGAGGAACACGGATGCCCAATATGTGGCCAGGCCTGCGTCTCTGGAAATCTAGACCCCAGCTTTTTGGTTCACCCTCACTGGGGAGAGGGGGGCTTTGCTCCAACTGCAGTAACTTAGCAAAGCCACTCTCTTCCCAGGCACCGGGGCCCCGTGATGCAGCACTCGCTGATTTCCCTGGGGAGGGGATGAGACAGGAGCAACAGGCCAAGTGCCCCCACCTAGAAGGGGTCGTGCCCAGGTCTTGGGAGGGGTGGGGGTTGAGCCTCTGCTTGGCCATAACCCCCCTGGGTAGCCTCGGCGCCGGAGGGGGATGCAGCCGAACGCACAAGAGGCTGTGAGTAGCACTGACGGTGTGGTAGCAGGGGCCAACTCAAGCCCCAGATTGAGTCCCGATCGCTCCAGTGACGCCCAGAGACCCGACACGCGGGGCACCCTGCTGTCCCCCGCTCCCCAACCAGGGCTGACACCAGCTGAGAACAGGATGAGCCCCATCCCCTGGAACGACTTGGTGACGTGGGGTGCTCCGATCCGCTGGGAAGCATTCAAGGGCAACCCAAGGGAGTTAAGCATCAGATGGACATGCATGCACACTGGGAGCCAGGTGTGTAAATCTCCTAGGGACCTCGGCTTGAAAATCTCGACCTTATGCCCAGGCAGGGCAGCAAGACGCTAGTCCCGGGGACTGCGAGTGCTTGTCAGGACGGAGGCTGAAGCCCTCCAGCCTCCCTCTGGATCCAGCCTTTATCTAGGAGGCGGCGAAAGCTGCTGTTAGCACCCGGCTTGGGCGAGATGCTCCCCATGGTCCTCCCAAGGAGTGATGCTCTGCGGGCTTTGCCAGCCCAGCTGATCTGTACTGACAGCTGATGCTCTGCTGCTGTGACCCTCCTCCCTCCCGCACCGAGGAGCAGCGATGTTTCCTCCCCGAAAACAGGCAGCACGCGCGGCACCACCAGGGATTCAGAGATAGCGCGAGAAGGTCGGAGCAGGGGGGTCGACGGCCAGATCCTAGAGCCGGCAAAGGGAGCCCAGCTAGAATAGCCCCTCTCGGTGCCCACTCGCTAAAGAGAAACCCCGTCACTGAGACGAGGGGGTCGCCATCCCTGTGCCCTGTTACATGTATGCACACACATGGGTCCTGATCCTGCCTGGAGGCCCTAAGGGGCTACACGACACTAGCAGCAACAATGACGGGACCACGCAGAACGGTACCCACCCCCACCACGCATGTCCCAGCGAGGTCCTGTGGATACGGATGCAAAAGCCAAGTGGTTATGAGACAATCCTTTGCCAAGGGAAAGGGCACGCTCTCTCCTGGGCGACGCGGCAGCCGGCAGGATCAAGCAGGCAGGGCACAAGGAGGGAGGGAGGGAGGTGGCTGCTTGTTGAAGGCTGAGCTGCCTCCATCGCAAGCATTTCTGAGCGATCTTTTGCACCGGAGGGTGGCCTAGCTCACCCATTCCCTGCTCAGAGCACAGCCCTGACCTTCTCAGACACGTAACCCAGGAGCACTGCAAAACCCCGGCCGCTGACAGCCCGGCCCCCAGATCCCTTGCAGCTATTTTTAGCTTCATCTGCGTTCTCGGTCCAGCACGTGACACATGCAACGAGCTGGCCCCTGCCCCACAGGCCTCCGACCGCCCAGCCAGGGCGATGCAAAGAGGCCTGCAAGAAGCTCATGGCAGCTGGCCTGGAAGTTTTTCGCAGCAGTGGGCACCTACCTGCCCCACCAACGTGCTACCATCCGCCCCGGGAGCCCCTGGACCTGGACTGTATAGTGCAAGGGGCTGCACAAGTAATAGCAGGGACAGGACGTGTCCATCAGAGGATCCCAGTCTATCGCCAGTCAACAGGCTGCCTAGAGAAGTTATGGACTCTCCATCGCTGGACATTTTCAAGAGCAGGAGGCTTGGCTGGGCTGGTTTAGTCCGAGCGGATCCCGCTTGGACTAGATGTGACCTCGTGAGGTCCCTTCCAGCCCGACTTTCCTATGACCCAACTAGTGCTGGCAGAGACTGGGGCTGCCCCTTCAGCTCAAGCGGTGCAGATGCATTTGGGGGCCTACAAGCTGACCCCTGGGCTCTCCCAACCCAAATGGGCTGGCATCAAACGGTGCCAACTCCTGCCAGTGTGTATCAGCCTCCTAATGACGTGGTACTGTTGCCACGGCCGCTGCACTTCTACACTACAACTCATTTCATCCCAGTAGGCCAGAATCTGTCCTGACCTACTTGCAAGTGCCACCTTTTCTGCATCTGCAAGAGCCAGCTTCCCTCCCTGCCAGCTGCACGCTAGGATACCCAAGGCGCGAGCCCCGGGCGAGTTAGACGAAGCAAACGCAGGGCGACCAGCCCTGCACAGAGCCTTCACTGTGTGCAGCTGGGAGACGTTTCTAGGAGCCCTGACAGAGCTCTCCTGATGCAATCGCTCTCCTCACTGCCGAGGAGACTCGTCCAGCTGCCGAGCCCCGGCCCCACCTCTTGTTTTGACAGCAGATCACATTCCAGGCCTGATTTATGGGAGCGAGCTTTGCTGCCTCAAGAGGAGAAGGTGGTGGGGGTGAAAAAAAAGGTCTAGATACATGCGGGTAAAGCTGTGCTGGAAGCAGGATCCCCGAGTCTGCACAGGGGACATCGTCTGGTGAGGCTGCTCATCTCTTTGAGGAGCTGCCCAACGAACGGGCAAGCAGGGCGCCTGGTTGCGGACAAAAACTCAGCCCCCAAGCAAGGGCAGCTTGGCGCGGTAAATGAGAATGCGAACTGCGCAGTCCTGCTGCTGATGCACCATCTGAGAGAGGGAGAGTGTCTGTCTGTCTCCATCTCCCCCATAACTGGCCCATGTAGGGCTCTGAGAGGTTGGTCTTTGCTGCTGTGGGAAGTGCCAACTCAGCTCAGCTTGCTTCTCTTCTTGCTGAAGCTTTTCCACCGTGCAACCCAGATCCGGGCCGTGATGGACCCTGCGGGCGCGCTGACTTCCCAGGGAAGCACTGCAGCGGGGGCTCAGTTTGGTTTTGACAAAATCCCAGCATTCGCCAGGCAAGGCAGGTGCTTTTTGCAACAACAACAAAGAAGTCTGCAGAAAATTCGCCTGCCCCAGAGAACTGCTTCCTACCGCTGCCAGGCAGGAGCCAACGCGCTGCACTGCTATAGCCTCACGTACATCCTTCCCTTCCTCTTGCCCTATCTTTGTCTCCAGCATCCTTAGTGGATGGCAATTGCTGTAAATCAGGGACTGTTCTCCTTGCCTGGTCCATGCACACCGCACACACCCAGCTCACCCTACGGTACTTGAGTTAATATTTGCAGAGTCCACCCTGGGGAAAGCCTAGGGAGCTGGGAAGGTCTGACCGGGACGGATGGAGAGCGAACGTGCTGCATTAGTCGTCACGTGCCTAGTTCAAAAGCCACCAGCGGCTCATGGTTGGCTCTGGGGCCCTGTCTGCGCCCCTGCCCAGGCAGCACCAGGACGGATGACCCGACTGAGCAGCAGCCCTAGGTCCAGCTTGCTTGAAGGTCCAGAGCGCCATGGGGAAGAGGCTTTGCATCTGCTCCCGCTGGGCAGAGAAGTCGCTCGGCACCTGCTGGCTGGCACTCGGCTCCGTGCAGGTCGGCAGGATCGGGCCCCTGGCTGGCAGGGCATGCATCCTCTGCATGGGGGGGAGCCCACAACCATTCACAGAGGGGCTGGCTGAGACCCGAATCCCTGCAGCTCCCTGCGGGGACGGACCATGTCTATGAAAGGACACGTCTCTCCCAGCACCACGGATCCAAGCCCCCTCCGCCAGTGCTGACTATGCTGCAGCCCCCCGAGCTGGCATACGCAGCATTTCCCCTGCCCGCCAGCCCGTCTCCGTGCCAAGCACCACTAGCTTTTCTCAATGACAATCTTGAACGTCTGCCAGCGGAGCTGGGGCCTCGGGGGCTGCCGCGCCACGGCTATAAATACCAACACATCACCCGGCAGGCGCGTCCCACGGACCACGCGCCACGCTGTTGCAGATCAACGCTGGGCAACCCAGACGCGATTCCCCCTGCTCCCCGCTTGCCCAGAGCCGCGTGGACTCTTATGGCACCGTCCTCACCTAGATCCTACCCCTCTGCCCCCTGCCCGCCCGCCGTGACAATCGATTTACCTGCTTCTGCTACCTGTATCAGGGGGGTTTTGAGCCTTCCTGGGGGGCTGCAGCCCAGGCTGGGGACGGTGACTGAGCTGTGCCGATGCTCCTGCTCCAGGGTCAGACTGATGACCACATCTGGGGCCAGGAGATGGTCAGACTGGCATGGACGTGAGCGGTCATGGTGGGGGAAAAGTTGCCTTTCTCTGTATCAGGGGCTCAGCCTCTGTCTGGGATCCCCTAATTGTACATTAACAACCTGGTGGCACGAGCCGACCTGAGCTTTGCAATTCCTCTCCAAGGGCTGGCACCAATACTAGTAAACCATGACCCCGCGCTCCCCTGGAAGTCACCGAGCAGCTCTGTCAGCCCCGATGCAGAAGCCACCTCCCTCACAGCCCCTAGCTGCAAGTCCACCCTCTTTTAAAGCTCTCTCCAAAAGCCGCGCCAGTCTAGGGATCCTGGGAACCTGGTGAGCAGGGGCGCTTCCCCCTTTGCAGAAAGGTGGGAGACGGGCAACTCGGCAGCCTCCAGGTCCTCGGGAGCAGGACGCCTGGGGGCAAAAGCAGAGCCACAGGACAGTCCTGACACAGGCAGGAGTAACAGGGCAGGAGGATGCAGATCGCTCTGGGAGCCCCGGATGCCCTCTCCGGAGTGGAAGAGCTGCCGGGGCGGCTTGCAAGGGAAGGGCTCTGCTGCGGTTCCCTCCCCCTCCCCAGCTGTCGCAGCACCCCGGGGAGCTGGACGCAGCTCAACCTGCAAAAGGGGGCTGTCGCGGGGCCAGCGCAGAGGGACGGGCACTCCCTGCTGTCCCCAGCTCCCTGCAGCCACCACCCACCCCGTCGCACCCTGACACCCCAGCCCCGCCGCGGTGCGGAGGCACAGGCCGCTTGCATGGAGCAGAAAGGAAAATCCGGGGACACTCCTGAGCTGCGAAACCATTCAGCCCCCACTTCTAGAGCGGCCTGGAGAAAACGCCACCAAGGAAGGGGAATGTGACGGGCTGAAGCTAAAGGGGGGGCACCCAGCTCCTCTGGCTCTACGAACAGGTGGTGGGGCCGAGACTCCCCTCCCGAAGGCGAGGAGGAGGGAGCAGCCCGGGCCGTGGGAGCGGGGCTCTGATGCGAGCTGACAGACGAAGGCCGCCAGAGCCGATTCCCCCTAACAAGATTCGCTTGCCGGCAGATGCCAGCACATAATTAGGGATTGGGCTTTCCCCTGCTCCTTCCTTATGCTCCAGCAGCTCCCAGATGGCCACCCGGGCCCTGCCGCACTAGGTGCTGCGCTTACGTGCTGCTTCGGCAAAGCAGGGGAGGGGACGTGACCCCTTATGCAGTAAAAGGGTAGGGGGGGACATGTCCCCCTGACTCCCTGAATGTGAAATCAGGCACCGAAGCCACTGAGCCCATCAGAGACGAGGATCTGGGGGGCAGCTGGGGTCCACACCCGTGTCAGTTGGGGGAAAGGCCCCCCCGATCTCCCCTGGATGAGAGCACGGGGCACAGGGAAGGGCGGGCAGGAAGCACTAGGCAGGCAGGGGAGCAGGGCAGGGTTGAGGTCAGCTCCCCGGCCCCTCGAACCCGCCGGATCACACAGAGCCGCTTGTTCTGGGCGGGGAGGACGGCTGAATAGCTGCTTTGTTCTCCCTCCAAGCAGGGTGGCCGTGCAGCGGGTAGCGCGTGGCAGAGGCATGGGCAGCCGATGGGCAGCCAGGGAGGAAGGGCAAGGCCATCTAGTACCCACGGGACCAGCTTGGAGAAGAGTCCTCTCGGCCTGTGTAACCCTGGCCCTGTCACTGTGCCTCCCCGAGGCACCAATCCTCCCCGGTGCAAAGCAACGAACACTGGAATGAAGAAAGGAGCAACTTGACTGACAGCCTGGATGCAACTGCAGGGAGGAGACCTTTGTAAAGGGGACACTGCGCTGGGTGCCAGAGGAGACCCTACAAGCAGAGGGCAGAGGTTTCAGGTGGTCACGAGCCACCTGGTAACCTGGGTAGCACCCAGAACGGTGCTCTCTACTGAGAGTGAGGGGGAAACCGGCCTCTCATTTCCACCTGGGAGGGGAACAACTGGCGGCGACCGTATCCTAGAGAGGAGTTTTTCAGGCTGTAGAAACGTGGGCGAGGGGAATCTGGGGCTCAGATCCGGAAGGAGAAGTTAGCCTGTGAGCGGTACGTGCCTTTCCTTGCCTCCCACCCTTTGCCAAGGCCGGGCAGAAAATGCTGACTTGCCCTGAGGATTGCAAGCAAATGGACCAAGGCGCGCGGCTGGGCCGAAGTCCATCGATCCAGCAGCTCGGAGCCCCTTGGTGCAGAAAGAGGGCCGCGGGGGGCTGGTTTTCCAAGGCAGGGAGCCCCGCGCTCGGGGGAAGCCAGGTCCCTTTGCCAACATGTCAGGTGAGGCAGCTCAAAATGCCGAGGGAGCAGACGCTTTGCCGAACGCAGGATGGGAGATAAGTAGCACATCCTAGGTTTATTAGGCCCCCCTCCCTTCGCTATACAAATAGCAAGAACGTTTTCCAGACCCCGAAGGAGGCCGAGAGCAGTTCAGCCCTGGAGATGATGTATCCCAAAGACACTACCAATGGCAGAGGCGGCCTTTTGGCCTGGGCTAGGTGGGGGAGAAGGGTGCCCTGGCCCTTGAAAGGGGGCTGGGGCTCTGTGTCACCCCCCTGAGTCCACAGTGGGACCCCAGGACTAGTGGCAGGTGCGACTGACCACCGGGTTTTAGGCCAGCGTGCTGTGTCTTCATTAGGACACCAGACGCAGGCTCGGGTTTGCCAAGGCCAGGTGATGAAATCCAATTCTGCAGCATCTCGCGAGTGTAGCAGGCCGATGGGAAGCGTTCCCACCTAGCAGAGCACCTCCAAGCTGCAAACGCAGCTTTTCTTTTCTTAGCACAGTCACCTGCTGGGGAAAGAAAGAGCCCCCCGCAAACCTTTTGCATGTCCATTCGCAGTATCTCCCTCTCTGAAACGCCCTTAAAAAAATGGTGTTTGGTCAACGCACTAAGCTTTCATTGCTCCCTGGCTTTACGTGCGCAAAGGCAGAGACGAGCAAAGGCAAAGAAATCAGGACGAGTGACTTCCATAAATCCTGCACAGGATTTCCTTGCATTGATGACATCCTTGTTGTGCATTTAGCACCTCGTTTCCCACGTAGATGTCTCCGTGCCACGTAGGGTTTTTTTTCAGCTGAAGAGGGGGGTGGAAAGGAGGAGGGTGGTGGGCACAAAAATAAATGCGAAATCCCAAAGTGCCTTTTTTTGGCCTTTTACGGCCCATGAAACTTGTGAGGGCTCAGGGCAGAGAGCTTCGAGACGGGCTCTTTCTTGACGATGACTGAGGAACCGAAATTGGTTTGAGCAAGATGTGAAACCGGCCCAGTCGTCAGCGAGCCTCCAGCTGGACGGCAGCTACCGATTACGCCACCGGACTGAAATTAGCAGGTGCAGGGGAGCAGAACGTGGGTTTGGGCGGATTTTCACACACTGCGAGGCAGCGCTATTAAAAGCCCCCCACCAGGGAGGTGATGCAAGGTTGCCAGGGGCTGTGCAAATGGACTGAAGGGCTCTGCGTGGCATTAGGGTGCAAGGAAAGCCAGCCCCGCGCTTGCAGACCTGCGACGATCAGACAAATTGTGATCGTACCGCAGCGGCACCTCCACGCTTCTGCTGAGATGAGGCTTGGCTGGGGTACGAAGGCATCGGGCCCAATGAGCGCGCAGCCAAAATGGGACAAATGGAAGGCAATGGATTTGCTTTGGTTCATGCAAATACTCCGGAAAACTCCTCTGGGCTGGGCTCCCCTGGCACAGGCCGGCTTGTCCCATGCTTGTACAGCACCTAGCACAGGTATGGGGGGCCGAGTCCCTCTCTCTAGGTACAAGCCACTAGCAACCTCCTCCATAATACACTTTGCTTCCAGCTGCTGGGGTTTGGATCCTGGACACAGGCAAGGAGGGGGAAATGGGGCTCGGAAGCAAATCCGTAAACCCGAAGCCTCCACAAAGAGCTCATCGGGGGGCATTTAGGAGGACGTTGGCACCCGGTGACATAATCAGCCGGGGGTTCGCGGGCACTCGGTGCGCTTTGAAAGTGTGCCAGACCTGGGTACCAAAGTGGGTCTACCCGTGCGGGTGGAGAGATAGGTAGCAGGGGAAGATGCCCAAGAGCTGGGTAGCAGGGGGAGCCCGGAGCGAAGCTGCTGGGTGCCATGGTGAGAATGGGCCTTACGCCATGTCTGGTTCCTCTCCATCCAGTGGGAGATTGCACATCAGGGCTCGAGGAGCCCGTTGCGTGCGGAAAATGTGCCTTAGGCTGACAGTGCCGGCAAAACGCCCCCAACGCCCCGCAGGATAACAACCTCCTGCTGCTACCAGCTAACGGAGCTGCAAGCAGTGGAGGCAGAGGCTACTGCCCCGAGATGCCCACCCAGGAGAGCAGCCCGCTCTGCTAACACAGGGGCCAGGATGGCTGCATGCACTTGACATCATTTCCATCCTCTTCTGCTTCCGCTCTGCCGAGAGCTCGACCTCCATCTAAAAGTCTTCGGACATTCGCCACCCCGTAAAGGAGACGGCAGCAGTGGACAAGGCCGGCCGGCAGCAGCCACGGGAGATCAGCGGACACAATAGCGAGAGCCAGCCCATCCTCCCTGGTAGCTTTCCAGCCCAGGCATTTAGTGCACATTCTTATGCCATTAGCCGACGAGTGGATTAACGTTTCAAGGCAGATTACGCTCAAATCCCAGCCGGTTGACTTTAAATGGGCTTGGGGAGAACACTTCCCCCGTCTCAACAATGCCAGGAATGCCGGAGCCAGCGCAGCACACGCCAGACCCACCGGGTCCCCTGCCCCCCTCGGGGGAACGCGCATCAGGCGGATCCGCGGAGCAAAGACGGCGCGGGATCCGCGGAGCAAAATGGACGAGGGGTGGGGAAGATGAGCTGCGCTTCTCACTCCCGCCCAGTCCCCACACCTCCCCGCCTTATCGGCGGAGGAAAGCTCAGGTTGGATAAACCCAGCCCGACCACTCGAAGTGCAAACTGGAATTAAAATAGGCAGAGGAAAGCTCTGACATGAGGCCGCTTTTTAATAAAGCAGACACCCTGCAACTTTGGGGCTTTACGCTGGAGCCAGACAAATCTTTTAATCAAACCACCCGGCTGCCAATTCACCTCCGAGAGCTTTTGGCCCCGCCGCCCTGCCAGGGCTTTATATAGAGCAGTGAGTTTGCAATCTGAGGCCTGGCTCGTTTGAGCCAAGGTCCCCGTCGAAAAGTGCCAGCTCTGGGCTTTCACTCATTTTCTGACTCAGAAAACCGCCCCCCAACCCTACCAGAGCAATTCTTCCATTGCAAAGATCTCAGATGGGGAAGAACGGCGAGGGCAATCTGGATTCCTACGGGAAGTCTCTGGATTTCTCTTGTGAAACGTGCAGAGGTGCCCGCACCCTTGACGGCGCCAATATTACGCAGCGCATCACTGCGCTCTAAACAGGGTCTCAGGGCAGCCCAGGATGCTGTGGAGAAACCCCAATATAGTCTCCTAGCCTCTCAAGGAAGAGCTACTCTAAAAGGTTTGATCCTGAAATGATTCAGTGCAGTCAAACCTACCCCGGCTCCTAGTCCTGCTGACGCCAAAAACCAGTGCATCCTTCTGCAACGCGCAGCGAGACGATTTTTAATGAACAGAACCCCCCACAAAACAAACAGGTCTTTGCTGCTGCTTCTTTTTAAATTTACCGTCTGGTTTCTGCGCCTACAAATCACCGGAGCTAAAAGGTGCTTCTTAAAAAAAAAAAAAGATTAAAAATACACACATGCAGCAATGGGAGTCGAAATTCCCATGTCACGTCAAGAGAAGAATGCCCCCCCCGGCCAAAATCGCGAGCCTGTCAATGATGCTCATGAGAGGTGCAACTACATTTCCAGAGTGGACGCATTTGAATCGATTTTGATCATCCTAATTCAAGAGCACAGGCAAGGCAAAGACACCCAACCCAAGCAGAGGAGTGACGGCAGAGCGATGGGTAAAGTGCCCTGTCCGGTCACAACAGCATTCGTGTCCCGTCTGCCCAGCTTACTGGGGGAATAAAAATCAGCCTGTTGAGCTCCCATCTCCGAAGCAAGACGGGGGTTATATCGGGCACGACAAGCAGGGCCTGCCCTGGGCCAGGGCTGATCCCATCTCTCTGCCTCCTCCAGCAGTCCCGACCCCTTTGCTCGCAGGGCGGTCACCCCGATTTTCCCTTCCTCTCCATCCACTTGGCATCTCTAACTGATAGGACACGCTGAATGGGGGCGGTTAGACTACCCAGCAAGAGGCAGAGTTTCCCCCACCCAGAACCAGGCACGGCCGAGCTGGGTGCTCCTCCTCCCTGCCTGGGCAAGGGCAGGGACGACAGGGAAAGAAGCCTCGCCCGTGCGTAACAAGGACATGTCGCCTTTTGTCGCCCCATTGTTAGGCAGCCGCGTGCACTGGGGTCCTCGGCCCGGCCCCGCGGGGGGGCTTATCGCTTCCGCACCCAGCTGGGAAAGACCCCGAGGAGGGAACAGCCCAGGAAGGGGCTGGAAGAGCGGCAGTGGTGCCAGGATGCTGCACGATGCCCAGATTTTGGATACATCTGCTACACGCGCGAGCGTCCTGCAGCCCTTTGAGACCCTCGCCAAGGTCTCGGGGTCGGAGGGCATCTCCTGGGACTGGGTCTGCACATGCCAGCTCACTGCCGCCTCCAGTGCTCACATCCTCGCGTTCAAGCTATGAATAGGGGAAAGGGACGACATTCCCAATCTGCCTTCTTCAACTCGCCCTGCTTTCTACATTCTCATCCTACGCCTCACCCACAGTGCTGGCCGGAGACCTGGGAGCCAATCTCCTGCTCTGCCAGTGATTCTCTGTGTCGCCTTGGCCAAGTCACTTGACCCATCTGCACCCCTCCACCCTACCAAGGAAAGATAATCGGTCTGCTATCACTCTGTTTAGACCACCAGTTCTCACCCTCTACACGTATACAGCACCTAGCACGTCAGGGCCCATTGCAACCATGCAAGGAGGCCAGACTGTGAGGCTCCCAGTGGTGCAAAGCGCAGGACCCTGGAAGGGAGGCGGGTGCCCCCCACAAGCAGCTCCACAAAAAAGAGCAGGAGAGGGGCTCCATTCGTGCCTGGAGAGAGGTTCACTTTCCTCGAAGGCGGAGAAGCAGGTACATAAAAATACCTATTTTGGAAAGAAAAGGGGATGAAATTAAGGGTCCGTGGGAAAGCGGGGATGTCTAGTTCAGAAGGAACAAGAGACAGGGGGCACCGATAACACTCTCTGGACAGTTGAAAGGCCGCCACGAAGATGGGGAAGCCTTGTTCTGCCTTTGCACAGAGCATGGGTGGCATCCAGAGCACAGGGAAAAGTTCCCAGCTGCAAGAAGGGCACAGCCGTGGGAGCCCTGGCCTGGGAAAGGGTGCAATCCCCTCCACTGGAGACTCAAGAGGCTAGATGGGCATCTGCCCCGATGCTGCAGAGCCAACAGGCCCTGCCTTGGCACAGGGGGAGATGACTTTTGAGATCCGCTCCAGGATGCTGGACTTCCCCATCGTCCTCCCGGCCCTAGGACGGGAGCCAGACACGGCCTAGCTAGGGATGTACCTGTTGCACCCTTTCATTAACGTCTGGGCTTCGTAATGACTCCCGACTGCACGGTCTCAGCCTTTGTCTCCCGGCAAAGCAGGGAGAGGCCTGCCCACGCCGAGATGTTGGCATCCGTGCCAGGAGGGGGGCGCGTTGCATAGACGTTCGGACATGACGGCGCTCTGATCGTTGCAGAGCCGTCACGGAGCTGGTGCGTGCTCCGGGGTCGCCCCAGGGAGCCCAATTCGGCTGCCTTCCTCCCTGCTCCGAGGCTTGGAAAGCCACCTTCATGGGAGAGGCCGCGGGGGGCCCCGGATGCCTTTAAGCGCAAGCTGGACAGACCCCCTGCCTGGGCTGGTTTCGACCGAGCAGATGCTGCCTGGAGCCGGGGGTGGGGGGCCGCGCTCGCTGACCCGAGGGCCCTGCCAGCTCACGCCGGCTACCGTTTCGTGGTTATTTATGGCCGAGCAGAGAGGATGTAAAGAACAAACCCGCCACGCCCCACGCAGCGGGAACGGGGCCCCTGCCTGCATGCAGGGAGGGGGTGGGGGGGACGGACAAGCAGCCCGGCTCCCCCCGTTCAATGGCGGGGAAGAGTTTACAATCCCCGCGGGCTGAGGCCATCTCAGCAACGTGGCCTTATAAGGAAGAGGAACGGCTCCGAACCAGGCGGCCAGAAGGGGCTGCGGTCAGGCCCCCGAGTTTCGGGAGAGCTTGCGGGCCGCCCCCTCCTCCCCCTTGGGAAGCGGTGGGGGTGGGAGCCGGCCCTGCCCAGATCTGTCCGAGCCTGCGCCCCGGTGCTGGAATGCGGCTCCGTGCCCCTCGGAGCCGCATTCCAGAGCCAGCCGCGGCCCCGCCAACGCCCAGGCGGCCGCCGGGGCAAGGGGCAGAGTGAAGCAAGAGGCCGGCTGGAGGCACGAGACCAGAACCAGCCGCCTGCAACCTCTTCCCCGGCTGCAGAAGCAAACACACACTTTGCCCTTTGGGCCCCCGCCCCCCCGCCCGGGGCTTCAGGCACGGCCCCTCCGCCGCGCTAGCCCTTCTTAGCGAGCCCGCCAGGCTGCACGGGGACAGCACGCGGCGCTGGGGGGGGTGACGCCAACGTGCAAAAGGGCAGTGCTGTTTGCTGCCGGGCGCGACGAAGTCACGCAGCCAACGCAGCGAGGCAGGGGGAGGGAGGACCCGGGTGTCCTGGCTCCCCGTCTCGCCCCCAAGCTGCTCCGCACAACGTCTGACGTCCAGCAGGCGCCAACTGCAACGCCCGCAAGATTTAGGCCAGGAGGCAGTGCCCCGACGCATCCTAGCGGGCTGCGGCAGTGTGATCCCACACGGCCAGCTGCAACCTGGGAAGCATAAAGGACTTTTTTTGGAAGCAGCTGGTGGGAGCTCAGCTTTAAAAACCCCCTCCGCCAGTACGACCGGAAGAGCCTAATGCAAGAAGCGGGCAACGTGCGTGTAGAGCCGGGCATCTCTGCCCGGAGGCTGGCACGCTGCTGGGTGCAGCATCCCTGGGGAGAGCAGAACGCCCTGCCAGGTGCCCGGCAGCATCACAGGAGTGGCATCGCTCCCCGCCCGGCCGCTCGGAGGCTGGGGGCCAGTGTCAGCGGCCAACAATGCGGGTGTCACCCCGGCCCAGGAGGCCATTCACCGGGAGAATTAGGGCCTGTTTAACCTCGTGACCCTCATTGTCCTCATTTTGTAGCTGCCTTCCCCTCTGCTACCTCGAGGAGAACGCCTGCATGGGGGTCGGGGGACACGGCCGGAGGACAGGGCAGGGAGCGCGGTCGTGCGTGCCCTCCGGCTCACTGGCTCTAGAGGAAGTGAGAGATCCTGTTGTGGCCTAATCCTGCCAAGCGCTGCGAGGGGGTGGGGGGAATTGTGCTGGATCGGGCCCTGTTGCATGGATTTTCGGAGGGGGAAATCAGGCCTTGCTGCCTAGCAGGGTGTGGGGGCTGCAAAGCCCAGCAAGGTGGCTCTCAAGGGGCAGCGCCAAGGGCGGATCCTCCGCTAGTGCAAGACGGTGCAACTCTGCTGAAATCGGCTCCGCTGACAACACCGGAAGCCCCTGCGGGAGACACGGCCGTGCTGCTGCCCTCCCCCGAGGGGGGGGTGTCCTCCAGGGGATTGAGGCGCCAACACCCAACTCCAAAGGGGAGCCCAGAGCCACGCTCTCAGCTGCCTTTCAAAGATCCTGGCGATGAAGGGGGCTGAGCAGGTGCTGCTAGCCATGGCTATCAGGGGCCTTATTATGACTTAAAGCAGAAGCTGGGATGTTCCTTGCACGAGTCAGCAGGCATAGGTCTCGCTCAGCCCCGAAGGCAACGGGATTCGGGCTCCTCACCCCGGCTGGCGATCCCTTGCGCCTCTCCTCCTCGCCTGACCGGCGCGGCCGATGGCTCCCGACCCGTCCTGTCAAACAGGAAGGCGGGGGGGAGGAGAGGAGAGGCAGATAATGTCAGGCAGGGGAGCCAACGGCATGGATGGAGCCCAGCGCTGGCACCCGTGGCAGCACCCGGCGCCCAGCTTTCTTCCTGGGGGAAGCAGACACATGGCCTTGGTCAACAGGGCTCTGCAAGGAAGGGGGGAACTTGGGGAAAGGGGCATGGACCCCAGGAGGAGACCTTGGCTTCCTGGGCCCCTTCCCAAGCAGTCTGCATGACCCCCGCGATGTTTCAAGACATCTGCTTTGATGCAACACTGGGGCTGGGGTCTTCTTGGGAGACTTATATTTCTAAATGCTTCCCCCATGAGCATGGCCAATAGCCCAGGGATCAGGGGACCTGGGCCCAGGATGCCTGGGTGCTCTCCGGGCAGCTCCCTGGCCTGAGCTTGGTTTGCTTCAATTCAAGTGGGTGGCAGCTGTAGAAAAGGCTCCTCCAAGCCTTGTCCCTGGGTCTCCAGGGTGCTCATGGAGGGACCCCCCCACCTCAGCCAAGCTGGGGGGCTCCATCTCTCTCCAGAGCTGCCGTCCACGCCCCAAGGAAAACAGATTTGCATTTGGAAACCAGATGCCAGCCACCTCGACGCTTTCTCCAGCAGCTGCAAGGGGGCATGAGCGTGTGTGCACACCCCGGACGCACCCTCCCTATCATCCCCTGCCTTCTACAAATATTAATTCGGCCGGGGCGGGCACCAGCCTGGCTGGGCAGAGAGACGGCTGCGGCTCCCATTCACACTGCTCGCCCCACCTCTGGCTCTCCACGGGGGAGTTGGGTCCACTCCAGGTGGATGGTGGCTGCAGCAATGGCTGATCTTACCCCTTAAGAGACAGGGAAACCGAGGCACGAAAGCGGGTGAGCCTATCTTAAAAAAAACAACAGCACAGCATCAAAAACAGGACGCCTCGCCCTCCTTATTGCTCTGCCCTAGATCTATACGTGCCCATCACAACAGCCGAGCCCTTCGGGCAGCATCAGCCGTGGCCTTGTTGGCAGGGGGTGTGCTCCACCAAACCCCAGCGAGAAGCTAGCGAGATACAGGCAAGCGTCCGTTTCATACCGAAAATAAGTGGGGGAGGACGGGGGGGGATGCCTAGGAAACACCTGCTCCGAAAATAGCAGCGAGGTGCCAAGGTGGGCGGCCGCTGGGCTGCAATCCCACTGTAGGCAAATGCTCCACCGCTTGCACCGGTGCGATGAATCACCAGGGTTGTGAAAACCTCGTGCGCTCCAGCCTGGGGAGAGCCAGTTCCTGGAGCGTGCGACCTCACGCCCCTGCCATGGCTTCCCGCGTGCTGGGGATGCCACGCCGTGCCCTGGCGTGGGAAACCCGCCCAGCCCCGGGCCCGCGGCGGAGAGCTCGGGAGCTGGAAGGCAGCCAGCAGCCGCAGCGGGTTTTGACAGGCGGCCAGCTGTGGGCCGGCGGCCCTGGGAGCCAGCGCCGCAAAGCTCTGCAGGCGCGCGGCGAGACGGAGCTGCTTTCGAGGAGGGAAGCAGGCGAGCCTGCCAGCCCCAGGGTGGCACGGCGCCAGGCCTCTTGCCCGCGGGGAGTGGGAGGCATCAAGGGCCGTGTCGACGTGCCGCAGGGGACACGGCCTTGGCTACGTGCGCCCAGTGCACGCGCCTGCATACCTCTGCCTCCGTCCCGAGACCACCGGCCTGGCCCAACCTTCCCACGGCAGCTCGCAGACCCCAAGATCAGCCCTCCGAGGGGACCGTTTGTTGCATCCAGGCAAGCTAGGGAGCTCCCGCGTGCACGCAGCAGATCTCAGCCCCATAAAAGCCGCTCCCCAGTTTGGCCCCAGTCTGCTCCATCGCTTCTAAGGCAGGCAGGCAGGCAACCACCCTCCCAGTGCAGAAGGGGACCCAGGATAGCTCCCCCAACAGCCCCTTCCCCACTCTCTAGGATGATACAAGCAGAGACTAAGCCATCTACCCAGCTACGAGCCAAGGAGGTGGGGTGATGCTGCCTGGCACTGCTTCGCGGACACAGAACGGGGCACGGGGGGGATGGAGCAATCAATGCAAAAGCCATGCAGCGAGTTGGTGGCACGGCAAAACCCAGCTCCATCCCCTACGGCCACCCCTTCCCCTCCACGCTCGGTAGCAACAATCCTGCCAGGGTCCCCAAAAGTCACGGGCCCACGGCAGCGGTGCCAGGAGCAGGCAAGTGTGCGTGCCAAGGGCCGCCACCATGAACAAACCACCTCCTTCCTCTTCAGCTCCCCTGTCTCCGCTCTGCCCATCGGGGAGGAAATTACACCATCGCTGGCCGGCGCTGGAGCCCAACTCCCTTCCCAGTGCGGTTGTGGGAGGAGGAGGGACGATGGGGCAATGGCCCTCCTTGCTCAACAGTTCCTCTGCCGCAGGGCCACGGCCTTGGCCGTTGACTTCCTTGACAAAGCAGCTGCTCAGCTTTCCTGCTCCCACCCCCTGCAACCCCGTATTCCCGTCAGCCCCGGCCCACGAGGAGGCAGGGTCTCGTATGGCCTGTGAATGGACGCAGCCCGAATGTCCCAGCCGCGGCTCAAGGGGCAGAGCCGGTGGGACACTGTACAGGGGCACTGGATGCTGGGCACGGGTGCCCGTGGTTTCCAGCAGGTTTTTATCCAGGGTGGCAGGGAAGCAGGGAGGCACGCAGAGGGCACCCAGATCCTGGGGAGGCAGAAACCGTACAATCGCGTTATTATGGTGACTCGAAGCACCCCGAGACGGAGCCAAGGAGGGGAAAAGGGGTTGCAAGGCATGGGACTGAGTCCAACGGCCACAACCGTTCTGCAGACACGAGCGTGTCCACGCTAAGAGCCGCTTGGTGATCACTCCTCACCCTGCCAAGGTCCCCTTGCTAGCTGGCACCTTCGAGACCCACCCAGGGCAGCGGCCGCACGGAGCCAGCTTTGGTGACGTGCATGCAGACGCTCTCCGATTGCTTTGCTGGGGCAGCTGCCAGCTGGCAGGGCAGAGGCACCCGGTGTGGACAAGGCTTCAGGCTCCACAAGCTCTGGAAGGAGCCTGCAGCAGCCTGGCTGCTGGGGGAAGAAGAGTAATAAGCCCCCCCCCGGACGAGGGGTTTGCATGACGCCCAAGCTCCTCAGCTTCATTGCACAGATGGGGAACCGAGGCCTGGAGCAGCTAAACGATCCCTCCAAGGGCGTGCAGGAGATCAGTGGCAGAGCAGCCAACAACAGCTGGGTCAGCCCAACCCTGACACCTGGGGCCGTCCCTCCTGTGCGCGGGGTCTGAATGCCTGGCTGGCTTTAGCAGGCGAGGCAAGAGCGGAGCCAGCAACCCCTCCTGCCCCACGGCGTTTCCCCTTTGCACCCTCTTATCTGCCCCCGGGGCCTGGGGAGAGGCGGCAATCGCGCTGGCAGCTCGGAGGCCCCTCCAAGTGATGCAGGTCCCTGAGGGTTTATCAGCTCAACCCTGCGTTACGGCTGCGCTGACAAGAGCCAAATGTGCTTGGGGGGTTGGGGTGAGGAGGAAAGAGCCGCTTCGCGGAGCATGTCCCCTCCGCTGCCTCGGTGGCGCTCCGGCCAAGGCAAAGGTCTTTGGGCAGCGGGAGGGAAGTGGAAGGACAAGCAGAACCCGCTGCCCCTGCAGCCCCTTACAACCACCTTCCCCAGGCCCTTCGCCATGCAGCCACGGTGGCTTCCCTCTTCTTGACCAGCTCCGCGCGGCTTATCTGCTCCCAAGCTGACAGAGCAAAGCTCTAATCAATATTTTAAAGGACGTAAATTGACCCTTCTGCCATGACTAAGAGATTCCCAGCCATTCCCCCCGCCCTCCCCATGCCTACGCTGTTCCCGAGCAGAGCCACCCACGGCATCCTGGCACCGCTGCAATGGGGTGCCCAAGAGACTTCTCTGCAGGGTAGGCATGCTGAGCCCCATCGCAAGTGCCGGGCGTGGGTATAAAGACCGTTACGTGGGGTCTCCTCCCCAGAGGACAGAAAGCTCAGCCCACTCCCAAATGAAATGAATGAGTTTCCATGGGAGGGCGGGACGGGGAAGCCCCTTCGTGTAGAAAGTGCAACATTAAACTGAACAAGCCTTTCACCAATTTACACCAAAAAAACCAGCAGTTTTCCATGGTCAGGGTGGAGGGAAAACACCCCACAGCTGTCCTTGATGCCCAGGTGATGGC
Source organism: Caiman crocodilus (assembly GCA_030014935.1). Lineage (NCBI taxonomy): Eukaryota > Metazoa > Chordata > Crocodylia > Alligatoridae > Caiman > Caiman crocodilus. The sequence continues at coordinate 528,506 of JAGPOW010000745.1, read as the reverse complement.
ACTCCCAAGGGCACTGTACGGGGGATGTCCTCACAGGCCTGGGAGTTGAGCGCGCCAAAATCTGCTTAAGCAAAGCCATTTTCCTTTGCCCTCCCCGCCCCCACCCCCCAGCTGGGAGATGGGCTTGGGAGCATTAGGAAATAGTTATGGGAGTCTGGACGCGGTAGATAAGCCATCAAGTCCAGGCTACATAAACAGGAGGCAGGCCCGTGCATGGGGCTGGCGTTCACCCGCCCCGTTCTGCAACGCAGCGCAATGTTTGACAGTTTTGTGGATGAAGAAGTTGAGGAGGGCAGAGGAAGGGGAAAAACAGCCCTCTGTAATAATAAGCAACACCCCTCCCATTGCCCCAAACAGGGGTTGGGCAGAGCTCAGAAAACCAGGGTGTGGGAGCGAGGCCCTGCCTGCCGCGGCTTTCCTTGAATCCGGGAACCACATTCATACACGATCCCAGGCGCCGCACAGGGAAGGGCCTGGGAGGTGGCGGAGGCCATGGCTGGGCTCCGAGGCAGGATCAAGGCTGCCAGCCCAGCCCTGTCCGATCCGGGGCGAGCTGTTTTCGCCCCCCTCTCCTTGCTCCAGTGGCGGCTGCCCCTTCCAGCATGAAGCCGAGTTAAAGTTTTTCCAAGATCTAATCTAAATCACCAGTGCTGCTGCTTAAGCGGATTACCCCTTGTCCTGCCTTAGGTGGGCAATCGACCCCTGTCCTCTCTGGAACGAGCAGGAGGCCGGCGGGGATTTGTACCTTATAGGTTACCTGAACAACAGACTTTTCCACAGCTAGGGACTGTGAGGCTCTTGCAGATGTCCCCAGTCAATGGAGGGCCCAAGCCCCCTCTCTCTCAACACCTCTAGTGCCGTCACCCCCAGGGACTAGGAAACCAAGTGCCCCCCAGTCCATAAACAGCCAGATGCTCACCTCCCTGGGAAAGATTTTGGTTAAAAGGCAAGGGTGATTTTGCCTTTTGGGAGTCGCTTGAAGCTTTTTGCCCTTAACATCCAATAAACTCCATGCCCCCAACAGAAGCCGCGACTCCCTCTTATTTCCACAACTCCAAAGGCCGGGGCCCTGCAGGGATGGATGTAAGTCGTGCCCACACACCTGAACGACGGAGAGCCCCATGCATCTACAGCACCGAGATCCAAACACCGATTAAAAATTCAACTCAGAATTGCTCTTCCTGCCACTCCCCCGCTCCCCCCCCCCGCCCCAGCAGTTTTGCACTAAAACCCATTAGCGAAGTCTCCCGCTCCCTAACAAAAGTATCATCCAACACCCAGCCATATCCTGAGGAGCAATAGAGCAATAGAGAGAGAGGAGCTCTTTTCAAAGGGCCCCTTTGAAGGCGAAATCGCCATTTCCTCCACCTCCCCAGACCCTCCTGCATTTCCCCCTTTTCAGTTTTAATTGCTGGCTGAGTCATGTGAACAGCATGGAGCTCTTTACAGCACCTGCCCCTAAGGGCAGCAAGCTCCGGGATCTCTGTGCAGGGTCTGGCCAGGCCTGGAAAGTTACAGAGGCATTTTAGAGCTCAAGTTTGTGTGTGTATGATAAAATTAAGACATTCATGCACACGCTTTCCCAAAAGGAAATTGCACTAGAAACTAAAGTCCCAACCCCACCATCATCCTCTTCCAGATCAAGAGGTGCCAGCACCGACCAGCCTTGCCTTGCCTTTTACAGGGCCGGCCCCTCATTTACTGAATTACCCCATCATTCAGAGGAAAACAACAACAAAAAAGCTGAGTCTTCAGACACGGCTTGTTTTTCCTCGGAGTTAAATAGCAGCCGGAGTTAAGGGCAGAGTCTAGACTGGTCTATAAACTGGGGGGGGAAAAAAATAAAGAAGAGAAGGCGGGGGGAGAAGAATGAGCTGTGCTCCCCATCCCTCTGCTGATGCATTTCGCGCGGAAGCTGCAAAGTGTTTTTTATTTTCTAGGAAAGAAAAAGGGGAGAGCTTTAAAACAGAGAGACAAAGGGAGCGGGGGACGTTGGGGTGGGGGGAGGAGGAAAGCCAGCGGAGGTGCATATAAGGGATACGTTCCCCCCCCCCCCCCCCCCGCCGCACTGGGTTTGGGTCGTGCAAAAAGCTTCATAAGTGCCGCACGGCCAGCTGTGAAAAGAACCGAGTCAGCACGCAAGGCTGAGGCTTTCCTGCCAAGCACCCTACCCACAAAAGGCCACGGGGGAGCGGGACTAGAGATGCACCCGGCTGGAGGCCCCGTTCCTCCCCTTCCAGCAGCCTGACATCAACTTCGAGCTCTTTCGATGCAAAAGGCTCCAAGCAGCGGTCAGCATTGCTGCCGCCCCTAGCGTGCCAGGCCGTCGGGAACGAGGCGCAGGCGTGCGGCTCCTACAAGCGGAGGGGTCCCTTATGCTGCAGCCGGGCCCTGCGTGCCGGGGCGGGGGATTCTGCCCAGCCCGGGGTTGTGGAGTGCATTGCCCGCTGAATCAAATCTGTGCTGGCCCCGGGCCACGTTCCGGGACGGGCGCGCGCAAAGCAGAAAGCAGCTGCTTTTCGCATTCACGCACAGGAAACTCCGAAAGGGGCAGCGGCAGGAAGCCCCGATGCCGCGTGCTGCGAACTCGCTTCAGTTCAGTACTCCCGCTATCACTACGCTGCGGTCAGAGAATTCAACCTGGGACAGAAAGGTCAGGGCTGGGTTCTTCCCCGGACTGTCGTGCCGAGGGGAATCGTTTCTGCTTAAATCCCTCCGAGACGGATGGGCCCTGCATGTCCCGAGCCCTCCCCCACCAGCACGTGAGCCACGAAAAGCAGGTGTTGCCCAGGACGGTTGAGATGCTGACTAAATACAGATGCGGCTTGCTTAAGCAGAACCTCGTGGGGCCGGGGGCAGGGGTGTTACGCAGCAGACTGCAGCGATGTGGGCATCTGGGCACATCTCCCAGTCTTGGGTCATCCAGGGCAGGGCATCTGGGGCTGCACCCGATGATCCGCAGGGTCCCTTCCAGCCCCTAACAACCTATGAATCTCTCCCCGCACGGACCTCCATCATCATGGAAAGCAAGGCTCCTAGACGGCAACCCCGTCGCCCTACGCCATACCCTGCCTTCCCCCCCAAAAATGCCATGCCTACTTGGCACCGCATGCACCAAGGCATGCAACCGCTCTGTGAGCCAACCCGAGCTGCCTGCCCATGGGAGCGTAGGCAGGACTGCTGGGCCCTCTCGTTCAAGGGCAAAAAGGGGGATTTTCGCCGATCCACAGGAGCCCGATGCTGTTTGGGCATCGCTTTCATCCTCTCCGAGCTGGCGAGGCATAGAGAGCTCCACGATCCTTGCAGAAAGCAGGAAGGGAGATCACGAAAGGAGAGGTGCAGGCCGAGGCCGGGGGATGCTTTGTGATGAGCATACCCCAGGGGCCATGGTGCTGGGGACAAAATCAGGTGCCTGCACCACCAGACACAAAAGGACAGTGACTACAGTCAGAGTTTTAAGGCCAGAAAGAACAAGCTTCTGCTTGGAGCTGCCACATCAGAGCCCCAAAACCTCGGCAATTCCTGGAACCACAGCCCGGGCACGTTTGAGCTGCGGGTAAAGAGGTGCCCGACGCCGATTTAAAGACGGCCACGTGATGGAGGACCGCGGTGCCCTGGTGAGGGGTGGCCAGAGGGTACAGCCTTTCAGCTGGGATAAATTTTTTGCCTGCTTCCCTACCCCAACTTCAGCTTCCAGCCCCGATTTCTGCTATGCCTCTTGCAGCGACCATCCGATCGGAAAATCTCCCGCCCTCACCCAACACACGCGTCACGTGGGCGAGATATGAAAGGGAGACAACCTGCCTCCGGCTTCTGCAGCCAAGAGGACATTTTGCTGGTGCGGAAGTGGAGCTCACCCTTAATCCCCCTTCCCGGGCCAGCAGAGGAAGGCGCCGAGCTGATACGTTATCAGGCGGGTAGATGTTGCTTGGGT
>JAGPOW010000745.1:505202-524013 GCA_030014935.1 Caiman crocodilus | reverse complement strand
TCCTAGGCTCATCTTTGTACTTTGGGGTCATTTCTTCCCCCTGCTTGCAGGGAACATGCCGACTTGTAACACGTGCCGGGAAACTCTAGGAACAAGGCAGCGAAACTGATGACGGCGGTTAGATCGGGGGGAGAGGGGTGGGCGGAGGATTTTATACCCTTTTCTTTGAAACGGCGCAGTGCTGCCGTTCTCCGCTCCCCGCCCACTTCCCCGTTTGGCCAGGGCTACTCGGCACTGACTGCTACGAAAGGCACAAAGTAAAAATGAAAGCTCTCTCTTCTGGCCCCTTTCGGTTCGCGTCAGCCGTGCGCACGGCTCCCGGCGCTCAGGCAGCCACGTGTTTGGGGATGGGACCTCCCTGCACGGGCTGAAAGGACGCGGGGCTGGGAGCCAGGACGCCCGGGCTCTCTTTCCAGCCTGATGCCTCAGTTTCCCTTCCTTGTATCTACGCAGCAAACTTTGGAGGCAGGGGCTCTCCTAAAAGGTGCCCGAGCCCCAGCTCAGCCAGGGAGGCACGGTACAAATCGGAGAGCCGAGGCTCAATCCCGGCCACACCTTCCCTGCCTTTTTAATCCATCAAGTTAGTTCAGGAGAGGACAAAGGGACTAGCAAGATGAGCAAAGATTCGGTCCTTTATTAGCAGCAGCGTCCTCCCTCCGACCATCCTGCCTGGCCTAAAATCACACCGAAGTCCCCAGTTGCAGGGGACAACTTTCCATAGCAAGAGTTAGGCCCGTAAGGCTGCTTCCGCGACAGTCCGATCTGCTCCCTTAGCTATCGACTACACCAAATTCATTCCACCCCCAAGTTTCACCTCCTAGCCACCACCTTGAAGTCGCTGGATGCTGCGATCCACGATTCACCTGCTCCTCTGCTCAAGCATCCTCCTGCACTAAAGCCACCCAGGCCAGATACTGGCAGGACCTCTCGAGAAGCAGGGTCCAAGAGCTCGATTCTCCTTCCCTTTCACGCCGCGGTAGTGGCTCCACCGACAGTTTTTGCTTATAGTTTCATAGCAACCCTATCCATTATATGCTCCAAGCCATCTCCATTTTGCCTTTTTCCTGCCTTACGTTGGTTAAACATGTACCGACACAACCATCGCGGTTGGGGCTTTGTTAACACACGTGCACTCGTGTACTATCATTATGCCAGCACATGCTGTAGCGTGGAGGCAATGATACCTGTGTAAAAAGAGCCTTGAAAATAAGACAGTTATCCCTCCTCCTATACAAAAATAGCACCTCGGTATCTACCATTGTAACTGGATCCACAATCAGGGGCTGGGTAGGAGGTTGTACTGCTCTTATTATAGCAGGACGGCCCATGCGGTACCTTTGACTAGTGCAGCGTTCCCAGCTCCTCGAGACTCAAGACAACTCTCGTTAGGCTCCCGGCCCATCGGAAAATCCTAGCTTCTGGTTTTCACTCGTTTCTTTTGTCTACAGGGAAAATACTAGAGTAATTTCCCAAGCCCTTTGCAAACAGAAGAGGCTGCGCTAGGGCCGTGGGTTGTTAACGCTATGAATTCCCAGCTGATTGGCAAAATAAATCCAGAGATTTCGTGTTAGCACTGTTAGGTACCCAAGCATTACAAAGGATCTCGAGGCATCTCTAGGCACCGCATCGCTCTGGTCGTGGATCAGCGGATTAGTGTGAAGGAGACTTCATTTGTGTTGTCAGCGGGTGTCACAGGCACACGGCCTTCCGCACGGGCTTTAAGAGAAGTCATAGCACAAGGCCACTGGGGTCATGCGCCCAAAATGCCAGGAAGCAAATTAAAAGGAGTGTTCCCTTTAATGGGACGACAGGCTTTGGGGGGCTGGAGGGGGTGAAGGGGTGTCAGCGTTTCCAGCGGGCTCAGAGCCATGACCCCCGTCATGCCGGGAGGCAGTTACGGGGATGCCCTCTGGGCTGCTCAGTGCCCACCGCAAGCAGGGCTTCTGGTGCCCGGTCCATTGTTACGGCTTAAACAAGGCAGGGAGAATCACGCATCGCAGCGTCCGGAGACTTCAAGGTGGCGGCTAAGAGTCGGGACACCTCGGCCACGCCGCCAGCAACCCCGTGGGAGGCAAGTCTGTGCTGCAATCCCCACGTGGCAGATGGCGAAACAGGGCTGGTGACGGGGAGCTGAACCAACGCCCAGCTCCGGACCCGACCCCAGGCGGTGGGACAGACCCACAGATAAGCGAACCCCTGGAGAAGACGGGGCCGGGCGCTCGGGGAACATCCCTACAGGCAAAGCTGACTCGTAGGGTCCCCTTGCCGCGCTGGCACCGACACGGCAGGGACCAGGGAGGACGCAGAATCAACCATGTCCTGTGTGGCCACGGCGCCGTCTCCGGCCCCACCTGTCCTCATGCATACGGCACGTCCCGGCTCCATCCCCAAACCGCCCCGACACGCTGCTGGTGCCTCCTTTGTTCTGTTCCCCTGGAAGCTGTTAGCGTGCGGGAGGTCACCGGCTGCCCTGACCTCCGCTTGTTCAGTAGCGCTCTCGAGGGAAGGGGGGTGGCCCCGCGCCGGCTTCCTCACCTCCTGTCTTCCCGGCTCATGCCCTCGGAGATGGCTTTGAAAAGCAGGTCCCCCTCCGCCCCCAACACAAGTCCTGTAGGGAACAGCGGGTCACTCCTCCCAGGGCACGACCCAGCGGGAGGCCTGGCTGAGAAGCATCCCTCCCGGTCGGGCCGAGGCAAACCTGGCTGCACCCTGGGAGCAGAGGCAGCGACAGGTCCTGTTCTGGGAGGGCGGAGAGTCCTGAAGGCTGGCTGTCGCATCCCAAACCCTCCGCTGAGCCAGCAAATGCACCGGACCAAGTCTGTCCTCAGCTTTCGCGTGGCTCGAGGGATGCTTCTTACCCCAACCTCTTTGCACAGATGCCCCCCGCCTTCAGGAAATGGGACCCACCTCTGTATGCGAGACACAGAAAGCTAGCGGGAGACTCCCACGCCAAAACCAATGCATTTCCCCTGCACTTGGCTGCATCGGGTCTCAGCCCCACACAGCAGCCACAGACCAAAGCACCCTTCCAAGTCACGGGTCCAAGCTTGACAGATGATGCAGACCTGGCGCCAGGAGCCTCCAAGCATGTGGAGCATATCTTGGGCTTGCCCCAAGATGCGTGGCAGAGAGAAGCAGCATGCCCCGCTCTGTACTGGCAGCAATGCCAATGGGCACACGGGCTTGGCCGTCCCCACCGCAGATGGGATGGTTTCACCAACCAGTGAAAGACTCTGCACTAATGAGGGGCAGGTCAAACAAGAGGCTCTGTCCAGCTGCAGCTATATGGGTATTAAAGAGAGTACAAGCCCCCTCCATGGGGGAAGCACGCTCCCTTTCACAGGGGAAGGGGACTTTTCCCAACCTCGCTCCACTCCCCCTTGGCTCTCCAACGTGCATTTTAATAACCTGGGCAGCACCAGGAATCTGGCCACCATACCCCCGCCACTCCTTTACCTGCGAGGTTATCCCAGGCGGCTGTCAGGGTTGGGCGTGTAATTTTGCTAATAGGTTAGACAATGGATTTGGACGGGGCGGTTTGGGTAGGGGTGACCCAGTCTCAGGCAGGGGGGTTGGACTCGATGACCTCTGGAGGTCCCTTCCAGCCCAGACTTCTGTAACTTAGTGATGGGGGCAAAAGGCAGAGAGCTCCTCGTGCTGTGCAGAAGGGCCAGACGACAGAACAAGCACAAGGAGTTGTGTATGGGACTATGTAGGAACCCGGTGCCTAATTCCCATGGGTTTCAATGCAAAAGCAGAGCACCTGAATGCCTTCATGGATTCGAGCCTGGAGGCTGCATCCAGTCCTGACTGAGCGTTACCTCCTCTCCCAAAGTAGCCAAGCCCTGCTCCTAGACAAACTGAGCTTGCATTCAGACACCTAAAAGCTGAAGAGCCATACGGCTATTAAATGGGGCCATAGTGACGAGTCCACTGCCCTCCATGTGCATCCACTGCAGGCCAGATCCGGTGCATCATCTATTTTTATGTGACCCCCACCCCCCCAAGCACAGCTCAGGTTTCTCCAGGGGTGTTTAATGCCCCGTTCCCCCACCCACTCCTCCAAGACAGGAAGTCAGCGGAGGAGGTAATTGCTTCATCAATATTAACATGACACCGAACGTGGCTGAGCGCAGCTACTCCCACCAGAGCCCCGCGAGCACCTCCTTGACAGGGAAGGAGGAGCTGAAGAATAGCATCTCGTGGGCAATTAACAGTCAGGAGACAAACAGCCGTATCCCCCAGGCTCCATCACGCTCCGCAGAGTGCAGCCCCGAACAGGCAGCGTGCGCCGCTCGACTGAGACGCGATAGCAAGAGGAAGAGATACCGGTCCCACCTGCAGCGGTGCAAACGCAGAGACGGACTCTACCTGCATCGCTACGTGCTGCAGCCAATTCTGCAGTGCCCACAACCTTGCTAGATCCATATCTCTGAGCCAAAAAAGTGGGGGAGTAATGTTGACTTGCATGCCATTAACTAGGACTATTATTTTTGTGCAACACCCCGAGGCTTCCCTGCCCCGAGGAGCTCGAGACAGACGGACTGCTGCGTGGGTGTCATGTGTAACACAGCAAGGGGGTGAGACATCTTCCTGGGAGAAGCTGAGGCTTCCATCTCCAGGGAGGAAAGCTTGCACGCTGCGTTGGAAACAGGTGCCAGCTCAACAAGGCGCGAGGCAGTCTCTTCTCCTCCGGTGCCCCATGCCCTGCCGTTCTAGACGTGAGCCCCCTGCCCTGGAAAACTAATGCGATTTGGCTGCCAAATGGTTTGAAGTACCTTGAGAGCCCAGAGGGCCGTGGTGCCCCTGAACTAGCCCCGTAGGCACCGGGGGGTAACATGCCCTCAGGAGTCGGTAGCAAGCCAGAAGAGCCCGCACAAAGCCGCCCTTGGGCATCAGATGCCCGTTAACCCTCCACCCCCCTGTCCGTGCACACGTGGTCCCCTTCCCCCACCCGCATGCAGGCAAACAAGAGTCAGATGGGGCTGAGAAAATTAAGTCATTGCACAAGGGAAAAAGATAAGAGTCAATTTTGTCCTTGGCTGATGTGACCTGGCTGAAGGGAAGGCCCTGAGTAATAAGGGTCCCCAGGCACATACTGCTGCTATTCGAGCCCTGTGCAGAGATGCCCGTTGCTGTACAGAAGAGACGGCTGCTAACAGGGAGCTGGCAACGGCACCAGCGCCGTCACTAGCACAGCCCAGGAACCTGCAAATCGGGTCAGATATACTCGCCCAGAAACGGCACGGACCCGACTGCACGGGGAAACAGCACGTGGCTGAGAACAGGCCACCTCGCTGTGGAGAGGACGGCCTTTTTGTACAGCGCCTAGCGCGTGGGGCGGCCCTGGGGAACTCCAGCCATACAAAGCCACCCTTCGCTCCCCCTTGGCGCTGCTCTTGCTGCCTGCAAAAAAATAAAATAAAATAAATCAAGAGAGTCTTTAGATTGCTACGTGCCCTGCGTTTTAACTTAACTGCATCCTAAGGGGAAAGGAAAACCCTGCGAGCTGGATCGCAGCCACTGAACGCGGGGGGCGAGGAAGTGCTATCGCCTCCCCTGCCAAGGCCTGCTGGGGAACAGCCCCGACGGTAGCTGGCGGGAGCCGGCCGCACGCATCCTGCTCGCCAGCTTTGTTTACATTCCTGCTGCTGCTTCCCAGCAATACCAGGGCTGCTCCCTGCAGAGGCCGTGCGCAATCAGCTGGGGCTGGAGAGCATTCGAAAGCACGCGCTGGAGGGCGGCCAGCTGGAGCTCCTGGCCAAATGCTTCGCTGAGCAAGCGGCTGGCGGGGATCCAGAGGCCGCACGCTCGGTGCCGGGGAAAAGGCTTTCCCCAGACCCAGCAGGTCGGCAGCGCGCGCTCCTCCGCCGGCAGGGATTGTAGCAGCCGGGGCGACGTTTCTCTCCCACGGGGACAGCCTGCCAGGCTCGGGTCCAGGCTGGAAAGCAGACCCGCAGCACGGGGAGGGCCTGGCTGGGATGCTCGAGTGACCCGAGGGATTGCAGGGAGTGGGGACTCGAGGAGTCCCAGCCTCTGGGAGTTGGATCCATTGGGTGCACCAGCATCCCTGATAGCTGCAGACCTGCTACATCAAACCTCGGCAGCATCTCCTGTGCTTCCCCTGCCCAGGTCTCCCCTGGAGCTGGGGCAGCGGGGAGAGGAGTCAGCTGGGCGTGAACGGCGCGTCTCCACCACCCTGGAGCCCTGCTCGGGATGGTACGGCACATAACAGACCCCAGGGTTAGCCTGGCCAGCTCGGGTGGAGCCGATCGCTCGGACAACAGTCCAGCCTCATCCCAGTCCCCCCCCAAATCCAGTCGTCTTGCTAAAACACTCAGGATTTCACAGCAGAGGGCTCCTACATTGTCATTTACCTGCTTGCTGCAAAAGAGGACCTGCAAAACCCAAGTGAAACCCCACTTTCGCACCCCTTAAAATGCAACCCAGGCCTTGCGCAAAGCCGCAGCGGCAGGAGTCGCGCAACGGAGAGAAGCAGCAAGCGCCCTGAGGCTTGCATCAGCCGGCGCAGGCTGGCAGCGCTCTGGCTACCCAGGCAGTGTCACCACTTGCAATCGAGTTACGCTAGCTTTGCACAACGGCCTCACGTGGGGCTCGAGCGCTGCAGCCGGCGACGTGCCCCTGGGAAAAACAAAATCGAGCCACAAACCTGCTGCATCAGGCCGGTTCAGGCTCCCGGGAGTGCGGGGTCCTGTTCTGGGGTGGGGATCTAACAGGTCGGGGGCAAAGGCTGCAATGTCCCGAGAACCCCGAGGCAGCGAGGTCTGGAAGTGACATCGCCATGGTGACAAGACAGGAAGATCACAGCCGGAGAGCTAAGAGCTTTTTCACAGATTAGAAGGAGAGATTACAGCCGCCACTATTTACAGGAAGAACACAACCACCACATTAAAAAAAAAAAAAGAAAAAAAGACAGAGACACAGCAAGAGGTGGATGTAAATAAGAGCGAACACAGGAAGGATTCGTGTATTTTTAAACCCCAGCTTGTAACCAGTGTGGGAGGATCTGCAGAGTTTCTGGAAAGCAAGCACGCAGGGGAGCTACTCCCCCCTGCAGCGTTAGGGCCAGACCCATCGCAAGGGCTCCGGGCGCTTGGTGATGGGGGCGCTCCCGACCCCTGCCACCCAGCGACATCAAACCCGAAGCCAAGTCACTTCCCCCCATCCTTTCGGGCCGCAAGCTCAAAGCCAAAGATACCCAAAGCCGAAGGGCGATGCCCGAGAGGATGGAGCTGGGCTGGTCTCAGTGGGGGCGGATGGCAGAACAAGCAGCAACGTGCTCAAGTTGCAGCAAAGGGAAGTTGAGGTTGGATGCTAGGAACAGCTCTCACGAGGAAGGCAGTAAAACACTGGGACAGGTTACCCAGAAAGGTGGTGGAGTCTCCATTCTTGGAGGTTTCGAAGGCCCGGCTCAACAAAGCCTTGGCTGGGGTGGTCCTGCTTTGAGCAAGGGTTGGTCTCAAAGACCTCCTAAGGTCCCTCCCAAGCCTCATTTTCTACGATTCGACGATACTGTTTTTGGGGAGGTCTGGGGCATAGCACAGATCGGAGAGGCAGACCTGAGCCAGGTGGAAACGCTCTCAGCCCTTGTACCGAGATCCCATCCCCGGGTATCTACCCAGCTTCCTGACTTGCAGTCGCACCTTTGCCTACAGCCACCCCTTATTTACATGCTTTTACACTTAGCAAAACCACACCATGCCTTTCCCTTCCTGCAACTCATCTGAGGCGAATGATTTGCATGCCAGCATCTAGGAAGCCTGCTTTACTCCAGAAAGCAGGACCGCAGCCCTCGGGATAGCTGTTCCTCGCCCGTCACTACTTGGACCAGATCACCTGGACCCCACCTGGATCGCGCGCCCGCCCGCCTGCTTGGCGCGGGGGGCCACGCTCGCTGCCTGCCATGCCAAGGAGCCGTCGTCTCTCGGGCAGGCACCCGAACCGAGCTCTTCCCTCTCCCAGCACCCTGGGCGGATCGCACCAGGCAGCCGTTCTGCCGGGATCCCAGCTCTCTTCCTTGTGACGAACCCTAACTAACTGGGAATTAAAAGCCCCCTCCCCGAAAGCAACACACAACCCTACCCCCCCCCCCATCTGGATCCCATCTGCTGCTGCTGTTTGCTCCCCGTCCCCTCCCCCAGCCTAAACTCTGATGTACTTAAACACATACATCAAAGGCGCCTGGCTGTGCCCCTGGGGAGTCCTGCTTTAAGCACATTTCCTTCTATTAGCCAGCAGCTTACTGATTCAATGCGCAGGGCTGACCAATCAGCGGGAGAGGGGGAGAAAGGCAAGGAGAGAGCGAGGCTCGGCGTACACAGAGCCAGAAGGGAGAGGAAGAGGGGCGGGGGGCAGGGGCAGGGGTTAGACTCGCTTTCTCCTGGGTTTCACTCTCCAGGAGCCTCCAGCCGCGGTTCTGGAGGCAGACGGCGGCTCTGGGCTGCTCTCTCCCCGCCTGGCCAGCGAAGCTCCGGTTTGTCCCGGACCAGGCGGTCTGAGGGGCCTCGCCGCATTCAGAAAGGCTCATTTTGCCAGGCCAGTCTACACCGCTTAGCTGTCATCGCGAAACCCTGGGCCGCGGTCGGAGGTCTGTGCTCACGCAGGCAGGAAGGGAAGGCAGGCCAAGAGGCAGGGAGGCTCGGCAATGAGGATCCCCTCGCTCTCAGACCCAGGAGGAGACGCACTTGAACCCCAAGGGAATAGGTAGATTTGAAGCAACCAGGACTGCCGGGTCCTGCGCTGCGAGAAGGGCAGGGCGCACAGATCTGTTTCCTTCCAGGTTTGCAAAGCAAGCATTGCACAGAGGGTGGCCAGACCAATGCACGACGTTAGAAGCTCAATGACTTCAGCAACGCAGGTAAAGACATATTGATCCGGAAATGAGAGGCCACAAGACCCCTCCCCTGCATTTCGTGCAATCGAGGCAAAACCAGGCCCCCCTGAGACCCATTTAGCCCCAGGAGGGCAGCTGTCCATGCAGGGTGAGGGATCCACGTACTATACACCTCCAGGGCATCGCCACCTCCATGTAACGCTGTCCCCACCACAGTGCCCAGCCTCTCCTGTGTCAGGAGCCAGCCCAGAGGCTGCAGGCACAGTCACCAGAAAGACAAAACCCTGCTTCCAACCCATGGCACAGCTCCCAGCAGAGCAGCCAAAAATCAATGGACGCAAGAGAGCTACAGGGCAGGGAAGGACGAGGCCCCCCGACCGATCTGGGCACATGTCAGCGCATCTCAGAGCTTCTGCCCCTCTGCAGCATCGGATCCACCCTGCCCCAGCTTCACTGCCGGCACACACGCAAGGACAAGGACATTGCAGCCTCTTGCCCGGGGCAGCTCTGGACGCAGTGATGCCTAGGGCTTAGCCAGCGACGCAGCCCCACGCCCAGCGCCTCCGGAGACATCTCAATTCAGAACATGCAGGAGGAAACACCTCCTCCCAGGGGCGCGGATGAGCGATGGACCCGCCTTGACAACCCCGGAGGATTAGACCCCGGAGGCGGCAGGGGCGTTCAGGGCAACCGGCGCGTGATCAAAGCACTGCGCGTCTCTCCGGGCACCTACTTGCTTGAACTGCTCCTCGTAGGTCCAGTCTCCGTGGTCTGGCGCCTGCTGCTGCAGCTGCGAGTGCCCCTGATGGCTCAATCCGGACGAGAGGCGGTCCTGCCCCCCAGGCAACCTCTGCGGCTCTCCTCGGTACTGCTGAGGGGCCTGTGGCTTGCGGAGGAGCAGGGAGCCCTGCCCCGCTCTCACCGCCTCGGCCGAGCCAAGCCCTTCCTCCCCCATTTCTTCATCCTCCTCGTAGTCGTCTTCCTCCTCCTCCTCCTCTTCCTCCTCATCCTCTTCCTCCCCCAGGTCCTCCTCAAAGTCACCTTCCTCCCATTTGCACTTCCTAAAGGAAGAAGACAGAATCCGTTATGGTCGGGGCAGCTCGTAGCAAAGCCTGCCAAGAACACTGCTCCCCAATTTAGCGATCCCAACCCCTCGAACCCTCTCCAACAGCGCCTGGCAGGACCCGGAGGAGACACCAGAAGGGGAGTCGATCTGCAACAGGCAGGAGGAAATCCCCATTCGCACTGCGTGCCAGCAGCCTGCAGGGCCCCAATTCGCAGTGAGGAGAGTGGGAGACAATTCCTCCCCATTTCCCAAGAGGAAGCTATGCTGGGACCCCTCCGGATGAAGCGGCTAGCACTGGCCTAGAGGCAAGAGGAGATATGGGGTCTAGCTGGACCTCAGCTGGCTGATGCCAGCGCTTCTTACTATCTCAGGGCACCAGCTTTTCGTACGCTGGATGGAGACGGGCTGGGAAGCATGTGTGTCTGTCCCATCTTCCCAACATACCGCAGGGTCAGGAGGTTGCTCAGCTCCATTCCCCCCACCCCAGGCCTTCTGCCAAACCTCCACCATCCATCAAAGCCTGCCAGCAGGCTTCCTCCTGGCTACCTGATACCCGACTGGAGAGAGATGGCTCCTGTCTGGGGGAAAGCCAGGGGCAAGGGGAGGAAGGAGCTTTCCCAGGCTTAAAGCCACTTCCAAGAAGAGCCGTCTCCCCTGGCTGTGCTCTGCTGCGGGGTCACCTCTTCCAGGGGCTAGAAGGCAGCCTCAGTGTTGGTGCTGACAACTGAAGAGGCTTCATGCTAAGCCACCCGACACTTGTAGAAGACACGGGCACATCCTTAGGGGTAAGCAAGGGAGCTTGATCGCATGGCGGACCTGCTTTATCTCCAACAAGTACCCGGAGGAACAGCTCACACCTGGAGCAGCCACCAAGAGCAGAGGCATCAGAGCGGGGCAGCATTCAACCACTGCCTTGATCTTGTGAATCGCATGTCAGTTCCAAGCTCTGGGCAGCAACAATGCACATTCCCAGGCTGCATGGGATGGATGATTCCCCGCTTAGCACCTCAGGGCAGAGATGGGCTCTGATTCTGCACTAAGGGCGGCACACAGTGGGGCCCTGATCTGCACGGGGTGTGTGTTTGGGGTGGGAGCTCTTAGCCGCCTGCATTGCAATGTTGGGACTGAACAGGTCTCATGCTACAAGCTCTCAGTTCCACCGTACAGGAGCACCAGGAAGGTTGCAGCTTCCAGATGCTCCAACAGAGCCGGCTGCAACAGCTAACCTTGCCCGGGACTTAGGGGACTGGCCAGAGAGAGGTGAGCAGCAGACAAGACCCCTACCATTAGTTAGCATACCAACTGTCATAGTTCTCATGCACCTGCAAAAAATATATATATATATTCCTCACCCCAACTTCTGGGCAGGCAGACACCACCCGCCCAGACCAGGTTTGTCATCGGAGACAGGGATCACTGGCAGGAGCTGCCCCTTTGGAGCGCCTGAAGCCAGCTCAAGCCAGAGCCAAAAGCCTGCTTGGTCTGAGAAGAGTTTCCCTGGGGACAGCTGCAAAACCTCCAGCCAGAAGCCAGCCCTGGGTTTTGAAATCTCCCCAGAGTAAACTGGCCTCCAGAGACACCAAAATGAATCCAACTGGCCTGAGCCGTAGCGCAGATGTAATTCTAGGCGGGTGCGGAAATCTAGCCCCTCGAGAGCCCCTCTAGTTCAGTCCTGAACTCAAGCCCATTACTCAAGGCAAAGACTTGACGCGGCAAACGCTTTCCACTTTAGGACGACAATGCCCAATTTGGTAAATTGAGGAATGTGGATGTCATAGGAAGGGAGGTTTAATCGCCCTGAGGGGCCTCACTGCTCTCCAAGGGCAAGGCAGTGGCATCCAGGGGCACAGAGGTGTTCAGGGACAACTCCTGCCTCTCTCCTGCGGTTGCGTACACTGCGAGCGTGGACAGGCAGCTGCCAGGGGAAGAGGCAATAGGGCAGCTTGCTCCTGGGGTAGTTTAATGCCAGGCTGTGCCTGGACCCTACCCCAACCACCAGAGTGGAAAATGTAGCACTGTGCCCTGCTCTAATGCAGCTGGTACCCCTGGATGCTCTGGTCCTGCACTGGGCACAGTCTAGGGCTCAGGCAGATTTCCCCACCAGGCTTCAGTCCCACACAGAGATCATCTCGAATGTGTTATCCAAAGAAAGGGCCCCCCTCAGTGGGGAAGCCCTGTCTCTGGGCTGGGGTCCCAGCAACAGCCGAGACCGCAGTGCTGCACTGCAACACCCACCGGAGAACAGGCAGGGGGGCTGGAAAAGACTCTCCACCCCAATGGGCTGAAAACACAGCAGGGCCCAGGAGCACACACTCAGGTTCGTCCCTTCTCGCGCGGGATCAGGCCACCAGTCAGACAGGCTGGAGGCTACAGCACCCCTTTCATGCCCCTGCCCGCCCCCAGCGATTCCTACCGAGAGCTCAGGGCACAGATCCCTGCCCCCAACGCCAGGCACTGCATTTCAAGGAGGCGATGACTTTAAAAATATCCACTCATTTAAATGCAAGCGAGATAGGTCCACACTCAACATAGCCTCCTGGCCCTGTCCTCACCCTGGGGCTGGTGCCAAAGATAAGAGCCTACCACTGCTACAAGTTAAGGATTGCCAAGAATTAGCCTCCAATTCCAACTTTGATCCCCTTCCTGATCTGCTGCTCTGCTTGCTGCCCCCTCCATGATCTGCCATGTGACACTGAGGCTGCCCACACCTGCATTAGCCTATGCCCTGCTGCATTAGCCTCCGATGCCAGTCTCATGAGAGCCATCAGGTCATGCCCCATACTCACAGGTCATCATCATCCTCAGAGCCCATGTCCTGCTGGTACCCGCCGTCACCGTCCTCGTCCTCCTCGCCCCGCTCCTCCTCGTCCTCCTCTTCCTCCTCGGCCTGGCTCTCATCCGACGCGCCCGGGCTGGACGAGTGGCTGAGGCCAGCGGCTGCAGCCCGCATGGCAGCCAGGGCGGCCATCTGTGCCCGCTGCATCCGGGCACTCTCAGGCTCCGTGCTTTCCTCAGCTAGGGCTGGGTCCTGGCTACGGCTCCGTGCCAGCGGCGAGGCCCCTGCAGCAAGGGCAGCATTGTGCCCGGGGACTGGCGGTGGGGGCTGCACCGGTGGCGGAGGTGTGGAGCGTGGCCGTGGCGGCTGCTCCTGCTGCTGCCGTGCCTCCAGCTCCTGCTGCAGCCGGGCTCGCTGCTGCCGCTGCAGGTTCTCCATCACGGCCTGCAGCTTCATGGCTCTGCCAGCCGGAGGCAGCTCCCTGGGGAAAGGGGCGGGCAACGCACCTGGGGTGCAATGCCCTGGAGCAGAGGGGGAGCTGGGGCACGATGCCCGGCAGGGTGCAGCAGGAGGGGGGGATGGAGAGCAGGGCCCTACCAGGGAGCAAGGCCCTGGAGGGGCAGCGGTGGAGGGCCGGGGCTCCAGGAGGGGGTCCAGTCTGGGGGAGTCAATGTCCTTGGTTGTGGGCGTTGCTGTGCTGACCAGTGCTTTACACAAAGCCTTGCTCTGCCACAAGGCGCCAGATGTCCCAAGAGGTTTTGCTAGTGCAGGCGGGGTGGGGAGAGGCTGGGTCCTTCTTCCCTTTTCCAGGGACCCGGCAGCGAGTCCCCTTCCTGCAACCCAGGCCCCCGTCGGGCTGGCTCAGGCTGCAGCCCTGCACATCGCAGGCTTTTTGGCTGGACAGGCACTTCCCAAGCTGCGCTGCAAGCTCCAGCTTCCACCAGCGGCCGGCTGCCTGTCTTCCTCCCGCGGGGCTGCGGCCAGTCGGGGGTCACTGCTCTTGGGCCGCTTCTGCTTCATCCAGGTGCCTGTGCAAACCTGCCGGAGGGGAAAGAGAAGAGAAAGCATGGGTCATCATGGTCCCTGGGACCCACCTTCTCAGCGGCTACAGGGAGCCAAGGGTTAAACCAGGAGCCTCATTAATCCTGAGTTAATTCAGGAGGAAGGCTGGGCCCTGCCAGGCTGGGGGCGGGGGTGGGGGTGGGGGCAGCCTGTTCTGCAAGCCTCCCGCCTGCCTGGGTTGAAGCCTGTGCAATCCGAGAGCCCCGAGCAGGACAGACTGGTCCCCGCACAGCCCCACCCCCAGCCCCACGCCACTGACCCACAGATAATGGACTCCCTCCTCCCCTCCGACACACACACACCTACAACATGACCCTTTCCCCAGGCCCCTGCGGCTCCTCCCAGCCGAAGGCGCGCACATGCACGGCAGAAGAAGGGGCTGCTGGAAAAGCCAGTCACCCCCTCCGCCCTGCTGCAAACCCAGCCCTGCCGCGCGGCCAGTCTGACTTAGCTGCAAGTCGGTGGCAGAAAGAGAGAAGTTAAAAACCTGAAAGCCGCAAGGCTGCTGGCTTGGACCTGGCCAGGCCACATCCAGAGCCAGAGATATGGGATCTTATGGGATCCTGGCAGCATCCCTGCTGAGCTGCTAGAGGGACGCTTAAGCACAAGCAATGGCTCACGCCTAGTAAGAGACCGCTGCCGCCTGCCTGACAAGGCTGTGACCCCAGGGACCCTGATCCCATCAGGACCCGATCCAGACCTGCAGCCCAGCTGGGCTGAGGTTGAACAAGGGAGAAAGACAGATCCAGAGCAGAAAAGTGGCCTGCCACTGTCCAGAGATGTGGAGGAGGGCACTGGACTGGGCACAAGGTGACCTAGGTCTCCCACGTCCTCGGTGGGGTGGAGAGGATGCCCTTGGGCAAAGCCTCATTGGTTCCAGCAGCGGAGGTGATGCAATTAATGCTTTCAAGGGGATCTCGCCCGACGGGACCGGACGGGGGCCCTGCTCTGGGAAAACCATTAACCCACTCCCCCCACCCAGCCAGGCTGCGTGACCAGGGCTCGGAGCCAGCCTGGCTTTGCACCTGCCTCCCCGCGCAGCCGCCGGGCTCGGCTTTCAGCGATCCTCCCAGCCCCAGCCACACCCTGCGAGTTCTCTTGCAGCGTGGGCTTTCCGAATTTACATACGCCCGCGTGCGGGAAGAAAGGGGGTTGGGACAGGGATGAAGCCACGCTGCTTTCAACTGCATTTGTAGGGCAGGCGAGAGCTAGGGAATGGGTGCGGCGGTAGAGCAAGGAACCTCATTCCAGCCCCTTCTGCATTGACGACAGCGCAACGTGAGTCGCGCTTTCACTCCTGGCAGCAAGAAGCACAGCTTCCGTGCAAAGGAAGCCATCGCCTTATGACCGACCGATCTCCGTAAGGGGACAGGAATTACAGTGGAATCGGGCCTCAGGCCCAGGCTAGTATTAAAAGGGTGCTGAATCCAGTGTCTTAAAGCCCCTTGAAGATCCTCTCAATACACAGGAAACGCTCCGGGGATGTACCCGTATTACGCTGCATCTGGACAGGCAGGGGAATACCGGTACATCCAGCCCAAACACCTTAGCGTGGATGTAGCTCGTGTCACCCGAGCTGTACTTTGCTTGTCAAATAAGGCCGTGTACCTCATCCCCACCCCCTCATGCCCTCCTTGGCAAAGGAGCCAGGTCAATGAACGTACAGCTGTGCCAGGATAATCGACTTCTGGAAGAGATACAGCGCTCCAGGACTGCACCCCTCATTGCCGAGGTGTGCAGTTGTGGGAACCGAAGTCCCTGGGATAGGGCTCAGCTGCAATTTGTAGGAGTATGAACCCATACAGAGAGTTTTTAACAACCGACAGGTCTTGTCTGCACACAGGGTCTTGGCTGAGGGCACGCATACACTTGAAGGTCCTACTAAGTCGCCAACCCCAAGTGATGGCACTGCTCCCAGGCGAGCACGGACATGGGTCCTTGCTGCAAGGTATGGCTGCATGGACTGGCTCGGACCTGCTCCAGACCAGGGTCATAAGCACCTGCTATTGCCAGCCCAACCACTGCCACCCCTGAAACAGCCCTCCCCAGGGCACTAACACCCAGCCCGCGACTTCCAAGCCACAAGTGGCTCTTCTTCTCTTTGCATGTCCTTGCTGCGTGCCTCAGGCAGCCTTTTCTGGCTGTGTAATGCAACATTGGCACTGTCAGCTGGGTCCAGTGCATTGCAGCTTGGTCCCACAACCCTGGGGCACGCATGATGTTGTGGGTCCCTGCTTACAACCGACTGCTCCCAAGCGTCACGGAGCGACGGCAATGCAGGACGGATCTACCACGAGACCAGGCTGCAGGGATCCATCCTGTGAACACCGACCTGACTAGGAAGCCTGGTTTATTCTCAGCTGAACCAAGATGGGCCTTGCTAGGCTGCTGAACTCTGCACGGTCCAGATGAAGGGCAAAGCTCTCCTGTGTGCACAGCTTGGCTTTTGTGCTGAGTGCTCAGAAGCCGGCCCTGTGGCTAACGCGACACGGCCCTCCAACGGGGATGCCGCCCTATCAATACAGCAGTGCGGTGAGGTCAGGGGAAATAAGCCATGCCGACATAAGCATCTCTAAAACTGCATCATGCTGATCCAACGAGGCCCTAAGCAGTCTAACTAGAGGCGGGGGGGAGGCTAGCCCTAACCTGGGATTAGCAGGAGCAAGAGTCCCTGCCAGCTCGAGTCTGTGGCCTGAACAGAGGTGGGTCCAGGCGCAATTGCCCGGATCACTGGAAGAACTGAAGTCTCCTTGTGCAGCCCTCGCAATGTCAGTGGCAAAGAGAATAAAGTTAAAAACCTGAAAGCCTCAAGCCTTGTTCCTGGAGCTCACTGCCAGGCCGCGGGGGCTTGTCCGCAGCCGGAGATCCGGGATCTTTCGGGACCCTGGCAGCGTCTCAGCTGAGCTGCTAGAGAGCGCAAAGTGCTGAGAGCAAGAGAGCAGGGGAGGCAGACCCGCGAAAGGGCTGAGCCAGCCTCTTGGCTGGGAAAGACCTTGAGGCTGCGCCTGACGCCGGGACGTTCGCTCGTTAACGATGCTGTGGGCAGAGGGGAAGACGGGAGACAAAAGGTTTCCAAGGGCCAGTAGTTCCCCGGGAGAGACAATGGCAGCTCTTCCTCTTCCACCCGAAGGGCTGGGGGAAGCCTGGAAAGCAGAGCAGGGCCCAGCGACACCCATGCAAGCCCTCCGAGATGCCTTCCACTAACAGGCCAGCTTATTCCTCCTCCCTTCCGGGCAAAAAGCACCCTCTCGGACCTGTACGGCTTTCCAACAGCGCGGGGCCCCACTGCTACAGCTACATCCGTGGAAGGCCCCTGCCCCACGTGCACCCAAGACAAGGTACAACAGCCCACACGTCTGCCTATCGGACCAACTCCACAACTGGGATAAGAGGCAGCCTGCCCAAATCCCAGCACATTCTCTGAACCACCGTGGCTACGATCTCCCTCCAGCAGCGCAGGTGCAGTTTACACCCGGCCTTTCTCCATTTGCATGCACGCCGGGGGTCATCTCACGTCGAGAGTGCACGTGCTTTGGGGCAGCGACCGTGTTGCTGGTCCATGTTCCAGCCGGCCACGTTCGCCCCTGAAGCATATGGGATGCAGCAGCCAAGCCCCCCGCTCGCCAGGATTCGGCTAACTCACAAGACCCGGGCTCTGGTCTCATCGCTGCCCCGGGCTGCTGGAGGGACCCTGGGCACATCCCCTTGCCCTCTGCTCTGTCCCCTTTTTAACCTCCTTGTCTAGTTTGCTCATAAGCTCTTTGGACGCAGGGATGGGCCTCTTATCGGTGTGTGCAGGGCCCGACGCACTGGGGCCCCCGCTCCCAGCAAAGGCTTCCAGGCGCAAGCTCAGGACCGCGCCGCGTGCTACCGGCTGCAACCGAATCGACCGCGGCAAGACTTTCTGGCAGATCCTCCCGGCAAGCATGGGCTCCGTGCACCCACCCACCCCTCCCTTTACGAGCAGCAGTGAGATTCATTCATAGACGGAGAGGAACCGGAGCACGCGTCACTCAGCTCGCCGCAAGCTTGCGAGTCACCTCTCTGGTGGTTGGCTCCGTCTCGCTACGAGTCCCCAAACCGGCCCGCGAGCCAATCACAAACTGGCACTGTGTTGTTTTTTTTTCCTGCAAGATGAGTTTCAGCTTAACACTTTCTGGCAATGCAAAGAAGGCTGAATTAAGCCGTCGCTCACCAGGGGGCTGGGTTAGCGAGAGAGGTGCGGACAACTCCCGATGCAACAAATGCCTTCTAATAAAGAGCGAGCGCAGCTGGGGTTTAGGCTGTCGTGGGCCAAGAGCTGTTTGGAGCCAGCGCAAGCAAGCGCTCTCGCGCGTGGGTTTGGGCATCCGCGCTATTGTTTCAAGCGCCTCGCTCGCCCGAACCCCGAGAAGCTCCAGGGTGGACCAGATGGGTCCCCCAGGCTGCTCGAGGTCGTGCAAGTCTACCTGGGAGCCGGGCTGGCGGTCTCCTTCCCAACCCCAGCACCCAAGAGACAAGGGTGTCGGCGGCAGCTGCCCGCTGACCTCTACGGATGGATTATTTCCTCTGCGGACACACGGGAACAAGTAGTGTGCAAAGGGGAGGGGGTTCCCCGGCCCCCCATCCGAGCGCAACCGAACCAAAGCGGGTCTTAAAGCAGATCAGGATCTGGAGGTTGCTTGCAAGAAGCCTTCCCCATTTAATGCCCCAGGTCGGTGGGGAGTCTAATTAGCTTTCTTGGAAGCCAATTAAAGACCACAGGGTCTAGCATTTTGAATCAGTGGGCTGGGACTCTGACAGCTTCGCTACCGACTCACCGCGCAACCTCAGCCACTTCTCTTGCACGCTCCCGGGGAGGTGGCGAGATCCAAGAAACCGGGCCCCTCTTTCCTGCTCCCCCGGGACCCAGCCCCTGGGAGATCTTGTGCTGGGTGGGGCCCACTTTCAAGACAGGGCGAGAAGTGCTAGAGGAAGAGCACGCCAAGCCTTCACCATCCACCTCCCACGAGGACAGGTGCTCGGAAGAGTGACGACTGTTCAAAAAAAACAAAACAAAACAAAACAAAAAAAA
>JAGPOW010000745.1:482827-496509 GCA_030014935.1 Caiman crocodilus | reverse complement strand
GGACATTGAGCCATTGATGACCACCCTTTGAGCCGGATGAGCCAGCCGGTTTTCTGTCCGCCTTACAGTCCATTCATCCAACCTGCACTTCCTTCATCCCAAACTACTGGAGTCTGCTGGGTGACACAGCTGAGCAGAAAACCTCCCCAGGAGCTGGATGTAGAAGGCTCCTGCTATCAGCCCTGCACAGCCTGGAGCCTGCAGGTGAAAGGCTAAGGGGGCTCCATGCCGGGGAAAGCTGTCCCCTGGGCTCGGATGGAAGAAAGGGGCTGCCCGTCGGGATGCTCCCTGCAGCGGATCCGGTCGGTAGTAAACAAACCAGAGTGGCTGTAACTGGATCCTCCCGCCCGGCAGGGTAGTAGCAGGGAGGCCTCCTGCGGGAGGGTAGAGTTACAGGCTAGAGGAGCGGCTACCGCAAGGGCTGCCAGGCAAATAAAAGGGAACAGCCCAAACCAGGCTGGTGGGGCTGGCGGACCCCCTCCTCCCACCCGCACACCCGGTATAACGCACTCGGAAGGCAGACTGGGCCTGCGGCATCCTCCTTGCAGATGCGGGCGATCTGGCCAAAGCGTCTGGGGTTTCACTTCTTGCGCAGCACAGAGAGGGGAAACTGAGGCACGGGTTGGCTGCCTTGCTAAGAGGTCAGACCACGGGTTTGCCTGGGGTGGTTTGGATAAGGATGATCCTGCCTCAAGCAGGGGGTGGACTAGATGTGACCTCCGGAGATCCCTTCCAGCCCCACTTCTCTGTGAGTCGACGAGGATTCCCATGCCGATGCCCTGCCCTAGGAAGGGATCGGATTTGGGAGGGCTTGGCAGACAGAGCTCCCGGAGGCTGCGTCCACAAGGACGGCGATTCCAGCAGGGGCCAGTGCCCCTTCCTGTGCCCAACGACATCTTGGTGAGTCTGATGTCACCTATACGATGGCAATATATCCACCAAAAAGCAAAGCAATGTGGCATACTCACGGGGACCAGAAACTCGGAGCGATCACAGGGGTGCTGGAGCTGCCCTCCGTCTCCCCTGCAGCCCTAGCTGCACTGGGATTTGCTAGCGTCGTTGCCCCCTTGTGCTGGGCACTGCCCAGATGCCCAGGAAAAGGCAGTGCCTTCCCCAAAAAACACAGACGAGGCAGGACTGGTGTTGCTGTGTTACAGAGCCCAGAAACTCCCCGCGAGCCCCTGCTCTCTCTGCAGTATCGCACGGCAGCCTGGGGACCCACTGCCTTCCAGCCAGCACCGAATCCCTGTCGTCCCTGGCACCTGCTGACCTCTCCATGCCACTGCCGGAGGCTTTTCTACCTCCCGGGCACTGGCCTGGGCTCAGAGCAGCCCTGCCAGTGCCCTGGGCTGGAGAGTTCAGCCCAGAGAGCTGTCCGGTGGCTGCAGAGGGCCTTAACGGCGTTGCACAGACCTGCTCCCTGCTCACTCTGGGCAGCAGGATGAGGCCCAGGCTCCAGGGCTGCACAATGGCTCCTGCATGCTGGGGTCAAAGCGACGCACTGAGTGGCAGGGGCTGAGGTTTCAACCCGTGCCTCAGTTTCCCTTCCCTGTCACATGCGAGAGAAGGGAGCCCCGGCTTTGTCGGCAGGGGCTGAGGGGGGGAAAGGTGCAGGATTGGGGCCTGTCATCATCATCTCCAGGCTGTTCTCCACGTGCAGCCCCGGGGTCCTGGTTTGGTGGGGACCGGGTGCCACCTAGCGGAGAGAGGGGCAAAGACTGCATGGGGACCCCAGCGCGGGAGCGCTCTGAGCACCCAGGCCAGGACCCGGGGGGGCAGAGCTGGCAGCCCGGCTTGGCCTGAGGCTTAAAAGGGGGAGCCGGCTTGTCCGGAGGGGCCTTGGAGCAGTTTTAGCCTGGACGAGGCAGAGCGGCTGGGGCAGCTGATGGGGACTCCCAGGACGCCTGGCTTCTCCTTAGCTGCAAGCAGCACGTCCGAGCGGTCAGCAGCCAGGCCGATCCAGGGCTGCTGGGCTCCAGTCCCTGCTCCGACGGAGAGTGGGGTTCAGCGGCTAAAGCAGAGGGGCTGGGAATCACCGGTGGATGCAGACGCCCCTCCAGCGCCAAAGCTGCAGCCAGCATGGACTCACCCTCGCCACCAGCCCTCGGCTTAGCCTGAAAGTCCCCCATCCACAGCAGTACCACGGAGAGCCCACGGTCCACCTCTCGGCACCCCGGAGGCAGGCCTTCCCTTGCTCCCACCCGCGTGGTCTGGTCAAACTGCCCTCCAGATGTGAGCGCCAGGACCCTGCCTGAGCTCCTGGAAACCTCCAAACCAAGCAAAACGCCGGAGCAACGAGATGTGCACAGCTCCCTTGGCGGTGGGGGCAGAAGCGAGGCTGGCTCCAGCCCCCAGCCCAGCCCAGCCTTCACGATCCAGGGCAAGGCCCCCTTGGAGACCGATGCCCCCGCAGTAGTGGGGTCCCTTGGGGGAAGGAGAGGTGGCTGGAAGTGAGGGTCGGGCCACGTCACCGGACATCAAACAAGGGTCTAACGAGCACCTTGCTAACGAGTCCCCCTCGTGGCTGACCTGGGAGCAGGGATCGTGGGGTGAGTCCAAATGATGGAAAACCCTGCCCCGGCCTCCGGTCCCTTCCAACGACCGACTCCCCCTTGCTTAAACTGACACTTTTAAGCCAACCTCCTTGTGCGGTCACCGCGTCTCGAGGCACGGTGAGAACAGGGAGGGTGTGCAGGGACTGGGGATAATTTGGGGCTGGATTGCGGGGTGCAGGATCCTGAGAAAGAGCAGGGTGGGGGCAGCGTCGGCGCTGGGTCGATCTTGCCCGCCTACCTGCCAGTCCTGGAGGGCGCAGAAATGATGCCGCCAGTGCCAGGTGCCACCCCGAGCTGCCACCACTGCTGCCCACGCTACGTGGGAGATAGCCAGAGACGAGGGATGCTACCAGTCACCGCGGTACCCGGTGGCCCTTGTTGCTAGGCAACCCAGCACTGGCAGTTTTCTCCTAGGCGATGCTAGTGCCAACTGCCTGGTGCCCCCTGCCCGCCTGGGGAGCGGGGTGAGGGGGGCATCAACAGCACCCCAGCGGCATGAGAGGAACAAGCACAAGGCAGGGGAAGGCCAGAGCCCCCAGGGATGCTGGGCTCAGGGGTCTTTGCCCTATTATAAGCATGTCTCCAATGGGCAAAGGTTTGGTGCAGGAGGCCACTGGCCCTTCCTCTCCCCCCAGTCCAAGCAGAGCAGAGAGCAGCTGGTTCCCAGGTGCCCTCCAGTGATGGCTCCAGCCAGCCAGCCGGAGATGGGTCGGGGAGTGTTCAGGAATCACTCTGAGCCCAACGCACGAACGGGACCTCACTCGCTGCCCGACCTCCTCATGCGACCACCCGGACTCGCCACCTCCCAGGAGATCCCAGCATGACTGTAGTTAGGAGACGGCAAGTCCAGCCAGCCTGGTGGCATTACGCCCTGGGACTTACCCTGCCGGGGCTGTTGCTTAACTGAGACCTTCTCAGGCAAAACACCCTGTTACAGCCCCGACGCGTGGCTTTGGGTGCTCGACTTTAGGGCTCCTTCACCAGATGCTGCTGCTATTTGCAACCGTTGATTTCTGTCCCAGATGCCCACCCTGCTTGTGATGCACCAGCTGCTCCCAGGACCGGGTTCGAAATCCCCACGTCCCCGCGCCTGGCACCTCCCACGAGAGGCAGGCGGCTCCTCAGGGTTTTGCCGCCCACAAGGCCTGAGCCCCGTTCCCGGGGGCCGCTCTGGTACTAAGCACGGCTCAGCGCTTGGCTCTACGCCCCTTATTCGCTGAAGACCGTCTTCCACCAACCCGACAGGTGGGGGAGAATGGATAGCAGCGGTCGCACATCACAGCCCGCGTGTCGCCATGAAGGGCGCGAACCCGCCTCTCTGAAATGCAGTCCACGTCCAGACAGCACAAGCTTTGTTCGGCCAAACCGCGTTAAACCTGCACAATGAGCTGTTTAGTGGCAGTAACTTCCAGTGAAAGTGCTCTCCGGGAAGCGAGAAGAATAACCTGGAACGAGCCCACGGGAGGGGGGGTCAAGGCAGCATAAACAAATCTATCCCTACATTGCTGCAGGGGGTAGTTTTTGCCTGTGCTCCCGTCACAGGCTCCGTAGCTGGATTTGGCCTGTGTCCCTGGAATACAGAGCAAGCACCGATAGCTCCCTCAATGGCCCCCTTGGCTTGAAACCGCTATAAGCCATCACCAGCTCTTCTCTCCCAAACCTTGCGTGACTTCAAAGTCTCCTATTCAATAAGTTCTTTCTATGGATCAGTGTCCTGATGTATTCAAATAAAAAAAACCCCATCCAGCACCAAGAACTCTCCCCCAAATCAATGCCAGGGGATGGGGACAGGCTGTCCCAGTGGCGCTGTGCGAATGGCTTCAATCACTTCTAGGAGGTCCTTGTCTTGAGCCATTGTGCAAATCCCCGCCATGCGCCCCGGGAGCTCCCGCATGGGGCCAGGTTTCGGCTCCATTCACTGCTCCTAATTTTTCCCTTTAATTCCCGCGAGCTCCCAGCACCAGGCATTGTTCCTGAATCACCCTGCACACAACACAGTTGCAACCGCCTCTGCTTAGCCCCAGCTGGGCTCCTGCAGTCCCTCCCCAAGCCAAGCCATTTAAAGGTACCATTCCCAACGCCCTACAACTGTGGACCGCAGAAGGTGGGAGGTTTCACCTCCTTCCTTTCTCTTGCAGTTTGCTTACAAGCCAGGCCAGTCTCCTGCTCTCAGCTGCACCCTGTTTGGGCAGGAATCAGCTCCCTGACGACATGGAGGGACTCGTGTGCGATAAGCAGAGGAGTCTGGAGGTCCCTGGAACAGATGGGAAGCGACACGGGCCCACAGACAGCAGCAGACTTGGGTTTATTCTACTTACAAAGAAGCAGCAGGATCTTGGCGGGGCTTGGATCAAAGCTGCCGTGGGCGTTTGCATGGGCTGCCTCTGCAGAGGAACCTCACGGTGCCTCCTTTGCACCAGGGAGCAGAGCTTCACCTGCTCCCCCCTTCTTCGGGCTGAATGGGTAGCAGGTGTCTTGAGTTGGGGCAGACTCGGCCCCCCCTTGCCCCCAACCACACCTGGAACAAAAGCAGCCTCCCTCCCCTGCGGAGGGAAAGCGTGCAGAGGTCTGCGACAGCTGAGCTGCTGCAGACCTGGGGCACTCTCTGCCTCGGCAGGCCCGGCTGGGACGCCCGGGTCGGGTGCCTTCAGAGCCACTATCACTGTAGCTGGCTGCCTTAGAGCTGCTGCAAGCCACGGCCCGTCAGGATCCCAGCACCAAGACTGGCCAATATCGGATGCTTCTGAGGACGGTACCCAGAAGAAACAGCCTGGAGAGAGTGGGTCTAGTCTCTGCTCTGCCACTGATCCCCTGGGTGGCCTCAGCCAAGTCCCTTAGCCCCATCCATCCGGCGGGGAGAATCATTCCCCCCCTGATGGGGGTTGGGGCACAGGAGAGGCGGAGGGAACTGGGCTTATTTAGTCTAGAGAAGAGATGACTGAGAGGGGCTTTAATAGCAGCCTTCACCTCCCTGAAAAGCGATTCGAAAGAGGATGGAGCTGGGCTGCTCTCAACGGGGCAGACGACAGGACAAGGAGCAATGGGCTCAAGTTGCAGCACGGGAAGTTGACGTTGGCTATTAGGAAACAATTTCTCACAAGGAGGGTAGTAAAACACAGGGGCAGGTGACCCAGAGAGGTGGTGGACTCTCCATCCTTGGAGGTTTCAAGACCCCGGTAGACCAAGCCGTGGCTGGGATGACGGAGTTGGGGCTGGTCCTGCTTGGAGCAGGGGTTGGACTGGATGCGACCCCCTGACATCCCTTCCCACCCTCACTTTCTACAATTCTGCAATGCGGAGGCGGCGTCAGGAGGACGAGTGCTCCGAAGAGAGGAGGGTGAGGGTCCTTCCTCTCCCTTTCCCCAGGCTCAGCTTTCCCTGCGGAGCCCCAGTCTTAGTGCCGGTGCTGTGGTGGACGTGGAGGGAGGCATCTGGGCTCTCCCTGCCCTCAGGCAAAAGTGCCTCTCCCGAGCCGGGATGGGAAGTGGCACAGAGCTGTGTCAGGACAAGAGCTGCTCTCTGCAGCGGGGACGGGGACATCACGACGAGCAGCTCTCCCCCCGGGGCTGGGATGCAGAGGGGCTCACACGGTTCATAGCGGTGGGAGAGACCCGCGGTGTGAATCCCAAGGCCCAGAAGGGTTGCTCCCCCTCCTCTGAGCTGGCGCCGGGAGCTGGGCGGTGCAGCCTCTTTCAGAAAAGCAGACGTCCTGGCACGGCGGTGGCTAGAAGACCGGGGCGGTGGCTAGCAGAGGTGGTCGGCCTGGGTGAGCCTGCTCATCTCACCCTCGGCACGGAGCGTCCTCCGCGTCCTGCCCTCACCTGGCACGGAGCGTAGCTCTGGGTCACGCCGGCAACCGCTGCCTCCCCACCCCAGAAGTGGCTGCAGGACTGGGGTGGACAAGACAGACCACAGGGCACATTTTGGGGGGGTTCGGGTCCCTCCTCCCACCCCCTGCTCAAGGCACCTCCACCTGCTACTTGCCAGAGACAAAGTGCATCTCGGTGTTGACGTTGGCGCTGCCCGCGCCGATGCCGCCCACCCGCTGCTCGAAGGCAAAGGGGAAGACTTTCCTGAAGGCCTTCCTGAAGTTGGCGCCCATGAAGGCGTAGACGAGGGGGTTGACCGAGGAGTTGGCGTAGGACATGCAGTGGGCCCAGATCTTCACCTTGTAGGTGTAGTAGTTGTGCTGGAAGCCGGGCGCGAAGGCCTGCAGGAGGATGAGGAACTGCATGGGCCCCCAGCACACGGTGAAGAGCACCACGATGATGGCCACCATGCGGGAGATCCGGGCGCGCAAGGCCTCCGACCGCTCCGCCAGCTGCTGCACCTGCAATCGGCCAGACCCCGGGCGTTGGCAGGGTGGGAGGAGGGAGCCGGTCACAAGTGAGGAGGCGTGCAAAGGTGTGCGTGCACAAGTGGGAGCGTGGGTAACAGGGTAGCAGGCAGTGGGGACTCAGCCTGGCACAGGATGAGTTACATGTAGATCATCTATGTACACGGTCCCATGCCATCAGTGCTGAAGGTGGATGCAGGATGCAACGTGGGCACCCGGGGTGTGTGGGCACGGGTCTTATGTACACACATGCAGCACAGAGAAGCGTGCGCGCATAGGTCTTGTGTACGTGTATGAGACGCAGAGGCAGTGTGTGCACCAGAGATGCGTGGGCACGGTTCTTGAGCACGTGCATGTAGCCCGGAGGCACACGTGTGCACCAGGGAGGCACAGGCATGGGTCCTGTGGCATGGAGGTGCGTGCATGCGCGCCTATGTCATTGCATCTTGATGGGGAAGAGCAGTCTGGCTCCACGGCCAAGAAGCTGGAAGCACCAACAGCTCCAGCAGCTGCCGCTGGAAGCCCACAGCCCTCTGGATGTCACCTGCCGGTGGAGGGGATACGCGGGCCCGCGCCGGGGCAGGACGCTGGTACCTGGTAGCCATTCTCAGCCGGCTCCACGGCAGGACGCCCCATCTGACAGAGCATGGCGGTGTAGCAGACGCACATGGTCAGCAGAGGCAGCAGGTAGACAGCCAGGAAGTTGTAGAGGATGAAGGCCTTCTCGTGAGCCGCCGAGGGGAAGGACTCGCTGCAGTAGGTCTGGGGCCCGAACCAGTAGCCCTCCGCCAGCCGGTGGTACGTCAGCACCGGGACGGAGACGACGAAGGAACCTGCGAGGGGCGGCAGGTGCCAGAGCCAGCGACCGGGGAAGGGTTACCAGGATGGCAGCAGGAGCACGGATCGGGGCCAGGGGATGGGAAGTGGGACCACAGCCGAGGACGCGCACGCGCGTGCAAGGGACGGGTTCAAGGACTCCCGGGTGCAATGCGAGGCCGGCCGCAGGCCAGGGGGTGGGGGTCAGCTCACCGCTCCAGATGCCCAGGCTGACGGCGACGGCGACGCGGGGCGTGCGCTGGCGCAGGGAGCGCAGCGGGAACACGGTCACGTACCAGCGGTCCACGCTCATGGCTGTCAGCATCATGCAGGTGGCCTGCACGGAGACCTGGGGGAGGAGGTGGGCACAGGGCATGGCCGGACTGTGTCCCCAGGGCTGGGTTTGGACCAGCGCGGGGAGCAGGGGGGCGCTTGGGGAGCTGTAGCTATAGGGGGATGAAAGCCATCATCTCCCACAGCTGTGACGTGGGGAAGATATTTCCCGTCCAGGCCTGGACCTCGAGCCCAGCCTGAATGGAGAGCCACGGGGAGCCCGCTCCCATCACCAGGTGTTTGGTGCAATGAGTTTGGTGGCTCTCAGTCCTCCTTCTCTGGCTGCACTGCCCACTGCCAATGCAGATGGGGTGCAGCCCCTCGCCCCGTGAGGATCCAGTGGCACCCTCAGCGGAGAAGCCGACGGTCTCGACCTGCCTCTGTCTGGGGCTGGGGGAGCCCAGGGCAGACCCCTCACCTGCTGGATGTAGTTAACGAACTTGCACATGAACTCCCCGAAAACCCAGCCGGGCAGCGGGTACAGCATGGCGGTGAAGGGCACGCAGCAGACCAGGAAGATGATGTCGGTGGCGGCCAGGTTGGCTGCAAAGGAAGGTGGAGGTGGGGGGTGAAGGTTAGCACGAGCTCCCAGGACGCGGGTTGAAGGCTGGAGACCAGCGACCAGGCCCAGCCAGGGTGCCCGAGCCTCTCCGTGTGCATGCTTTCGGGCTTACTCACCCCGGGAGGGAAAAAAAGAAGAGCCAGGGTGAGTCACTATTTAGCAACAGAGCCTCGGAAGCCAGTCTGTGACGTCCTCCTCCTGCCGCCCAAAATATACCCACTTGCCAGGTATCTGCCCCCATCCCCATGGAGCCTCAGCATGGCTGAGGAGCAGCAACTGGGCTCCCAAGGCAGAAGGCACAGCGAGGGTGCTGAGCGCCCTGTGGGCATTGCTCAGCTCCTAACAGGATCAGATCCTGAGAGGAGAGAGCACCTGGCACAGGGCATGCGCGGCACAGAGAGTTTCTAGCAACTGCGTGAAGAGGGTGGGAGGCCGCGGGCTCCCACCCCGGGGCTGGAGCCAGGCACTTCCAAGGGCCAATCTTGGCTCTCACATTTGACTCCCTGGGCAGCATCGGACCAGCCACCTTAGCCCTAACCCTGTGCCTGTTTGCCCATCTGTACAGAGGGGATCGGCTCCACTTCCCTCCTTCGGCAGGATGGAGAAGAGCCAGGTGGGTGCAGACATTTGCACTTCTTCAACCTGATGAAGCTCGCTAAGAAGGCTTTGTCCAACTATTTGAGTTGGCCTAAGAAAAGATGTCAGGTGCACCCAAAGACCCTTGTCTGCTTGTGCTCTGTTAATGAGCTCGTTAGCACTGGAGCAGAGCAGAGAGGGAAGGCAAAGGGGACACAGAATCCACCCTCCCCAATGCCAAGCCCTGCCCTCTGCCCCGGCAGGGAATGGGAAGGGATTTCCCTGCCCTCTGCTTTCCTCCATGGGTTGCCTTATCCTCAGCTGAATCCATCCAGCTACCTACTTCTGAAAGTTCAATGCAACTTCCCCAGTTTCCCCCCTGCCACTAATCCCTAGTAAATGCACCTGGACAAGCCAAGAGTGAATAATGAATCACTCCGTAACGTGCAGCTGCCGACCCGGTGTGTACCTGCGTGCTCAACAGGACCTAATTACTCCGGCCCTGACGAATGATGTGCCGCCTTCGCTGGGCCCCGTGCCAGGGAGCAGCTTGGGCATTGCAGTGAGTCCAGACAGCAGAGTACGGGGCAGAGGGGGGCTCCTATTTTACACGGCCCCTGGACACGACACCCCGTGGACCCAAAGCATTTAATCTGTGGAGCAAGGGCCTCTGCGGTAGAGCACGGCACACATTTGTTCTACGTGGTATAGGAAGAAAACACACCAAGGAAATCTGGTATCAACCCTTATGCTGCTCAACAGGGTAGCATCTCTGGGGCTCAGAGATGCTATGCACCTAAGTGGTTTGTGCACTTAACCAAGAGGCAGGTAACCAGGACCCGTTACGGCGGGAGCACCGGGCTAGTATTTGGACTGAGTTTTAAACCCCATATTCACAGATGGGACTAAGGGGCAAGGGGTGAAGGAGACGGTGCCTTGTGGACAGGCGCGTGGGAGCGCCATTCTGGGGTGCAAGCGTTGGAACGGGCGCGCCGGTTCTTATGATAGATTAAGTAAGCAATGATCAGTGACTAGAAGGTGTCTATCTATCTATCTATCTATAGATATATGTATCTATATATCTATAGATATCTAGGGACAGATAGGTGTATCTATATATCTATCTATTGATAGATCTATCTATATCTAGATAGATAGATATTTTTACAAAAAACAAAACCCAGCAGGCTAGTATTTGGGCTACACTTTATAGCTGATAATAGCCAGGTCACCGTGTTATGCAATTAAGCATGTCAGGCTTTTATCTGGTGTGCTGGCAAGGGGAGGATTTTTGTATTTTTAAAGCAATTATATATGGAAATGAGTAGCCACAGAAGCTGCCGCTCTTTAACTGGTGGGGCGATGGCTACTTGCGCCTTTCTGTTTCTGCTGCAGCTGCTGATTGAACCCTGCGTGCGAGCCATGGCGGTAGTTGAGTAAATGTCAGCGGGTCGTATCGGATTTACCCAAAGAAACTTGTCAGCGGATCGTCCTTCCTTTCATCGGGGACGTGCCGGGTAGCTAGGGCAGCGCGGGAGGTGTGTGGAGTCACTAGCCGAGTGCACCACGGGCTGTTAAGAGTCTTTCTGGATTTCGGGACAGGTCTTTAGGGCAGCCGAAGATGAGCTCCACCCTGGGAAACGTAGCTCAAGTCTTCTGCTCCGGGAGCTGAGTTATTTGCTTCCTTCTCGCATCTCAGGGGTCTGGTGCCACTTGCAGTGAAACCAATAGCAACACGTGCATTATTTTTGCCGGAAGGGGCCTAAGATGATGGACAAGTGGAAAGCTTTATGCTTTTCACGTGACAGCCCTCTTCCCGAGAGGGGCCAGGGCCCTCGGGCCCCACGTACTTGGCGTCTCTGAACACATGTAGGGGCTGGATTGTCCCCTGCCTTGCATTTTGAGTGCTTCTGCTGGGGTACGTCAGCCTGATTTCCAGGAGAGGGGAGAGGGGAGTGAGCAGGCTCCGAGTGCTCCGAGTTGCCCCCACTTACCTGGAGGTTAACTGAGGACAAAGGTGCAGGGCAGAGAAGGATCAGGTCCCTAGTCACTTGGATGCTATAGGATTGGGACCCTTCATTGCTCTCCATCACCTGGGTTACGGCACACAGAGACAGGAAATTCTTGCCATTCCTAAAATGAGCTGTTTGAAGCCTGGCCCTGTAATCTTTTTAAAAGCAGCTGCTGCTGCGCTGGGCAGAGGAAGCAGCGGCAGCTAGCTGTAGACCTTTATTTTCTTCCATTAGGCCACAGATGAGGTTTCACAACAGAAACCGAATGCAGAGAGAGGAATAAAAATCACTTCACTGCAAGGCTGGAATTGGGCTAGGAAGAGCCCAGGCAGCCTCTGCCCCGCGCGGCACACGGCCCGGGGAGCTGTGCCCTGCTGCCCCGCACCGAAGTGCATGCACAAGCTGGGGCTGGCGGTGCCGTCGCTCGGGTGTCCTGCATGCTTGGTCCCTTGACCCGGAGTTCGGCTCAGCCGGGCAGAAATGTCGAAGGCAGGTGGCAGCCGCTGCCAGACCCAGCGTGGCCGCCGAGCAAGAGTTTGTCCAGAAGCCTCACGATCCCCTTTATCGGAGATATTGCAGCTCCCGTATCCGCAGTCACAGCCGGGCTCGTGGTAGGTAATGCCTCGGATCAAGGACTAATCCACCTGCACAGGCTCCGGGGAGCTTTCCCCGAGTGACACTGGCAGGATCGGGCCCAACAGCTTCAAAGCACCAGGGAGGGAGTTAATAGCAGCGATGGGTTTACGCTGGAAGTGCCCAGGAGGCGCAGCCGTGGGGCAGATGCCCACAGCGCTGAGCTGAGGGGCCACCCTTGACCCCGGGGGCAGGATGCGAGGGACAAGGAGGCAGTCTTTAGCGCTCCCCCAGCACGAAGCGCATGTCAAATGCCCTGGGGGGACAGCAGCAGGGTTCAAGCGTTTGCAATCAGCAGATCGGCGTCAGATCTGGGGTATCATCGCAGCCCCTCACCACCCTTCTCAAGGGTTTAATGGGAAAGAAGGGACCTGGGGAAGCCGCTGGACCCCTCACCCTGGCTCCATGTGCGTGTGTCTTTGCGTGTCCCTTGGAGAAAGGCACGCGCATCACTGTATCTGCACGCATACGCGCCTTCCAGCACGGGTGCTGCGTCTGCACACATGAGTGCAGTTCTCGTGTGTGACCGCGTGCATGGATGCGCGTGCCCCTTGGAGCACGAACTTGTGTGCGCGTGTGTGTTTGTGGTCTCCATCACCGAGCGAGGGCAGCAGGGCTGTCCAAGAGGGGCACAGCAAAGCTTATCCGAGAGCACCAGGGCTGGGGTAAGCGGAGCAGGGGAGGGTAAAAGGAGGTGGATGAGGATGAAATGAAGGGTCTTGCAGCTTCCCTAGTTAAGCCTGGTCACAAGGCAGCAGCACACCCAGGGCTCCAGGGGCAAAGGACAGCTCAGCCCCCACCAAAGCCTTGCTCAAACGCCTGGGCACAAACCCAGCTCCGTGCATCACCTGCACACTTACCTGGCAAGCTGCACACAGTGCATCCCACCCCCATGCCCCCAGCATGGGACTCAGCCTGGCGTTCCCGACAGCTGGCAGCCAGCACCATCCCTGCCTGCCTGGCTCCTGAGTGTCCAGGGCTCCCAATCCAGCTGAGAAGCACTTGCGTGGGATACCCCCGCCCAGTCCCGCTCTGGGATGCCCAGTGCCACTGCCCTAGGATGCTGCATGCCCCCTCCAGCACGCAGCCCAGGCACAGCCCAATGCCCCTTCCAGCCTACGACAAGTGCCCAGCCCCAGGGAGGACCTGTGGCTCCCTCCAGCCTCAGGGCCCCCCACCCTGCCCCAGCCCAGACTCACCGATGTAGAAGTTGGTGACCGTCCTCATCGGCTGGTGCCTGGAGATCACGTAGATGACCAGGGAGTTGCCCGCCAGCCCCAGCACCAGCAGCGCCGCGAAGCAGAGGGGCACCAGCCAGGCATCCACCAGGCGCGGGGGGCCGGGGGGGCCCGAGCTGTTCCCGCACAGCAGCCCCCCCGCCCCGCATGACCCGTTGGGGGGCAGCAGCAGCGATGCATTGTGCCTGGCGCTGCCCGCTGTGCCCATCCCTACTGCCCGCATGGCTGGTGGGGTGGAGGGCAGCCGGACTCCTGGGTTTTCTCCTGGGTGGGGGGGTCCTTGTAGCCCCCAGCCCAGGCTCCTTGAAGACCCCAGGCGTCCTGGATCCAGCCGCCTAGGGGCTGTCCCGGCTCCCGGAGTGTCTGCCCACTCTTTGCTTCGGATCAACTGCAGGAGAGCCTGGGGCGTTGCGCTGCCGGAGGGAGGGGACCGAGGGGCTGGCGCTGAGCACTGCCCACCCCCAAGGATGGGCAAGTCCTGCGGGGATTGTCTGTGCCACCCCCCAGCTCTGCTGCAGCCAGCTAGGTCCAAAGCCAAGCTCAGCCCTATGCCAGCACAACCACCCCGCAGGGCAGGACTCCTGGGTCCTCCCTCCAGCCGGGGCCGGGGCCGGGGCCGGG
>JAGPOW010000745.1:466625-482727 GCA_030014935.1 Caiman crocodilus | reverse complement strand
GCCGGGGCCGGGGCCGGGGCCGGGCCAGGAGCCTCTCAGAAGGGAAATGAGGGTTGGGAGGGACCTCAGGAGACGACGTCCAGTGCAACCCCCCTGCTTTGCTGCACTAGAGGTCATCCCGGCCCCCTTGGCTGCTAAACGTGGGGACCGTCCCCTGGTCCCACAGGCTGGAAAATGCCCTGCAGAGCTGCTCTGGCTTGCCCAGTGTCTCTTTGCAAGGTTTGACTTGGAACACAACATTTTTTCCTTAAATACATAAGCAAATAAATCAAACTTGGAGGCCAGGAGTTGTGCTGGGCATATGCATCTCTTCCTTTCAAACCAGGACTTCCTAGGAGAACAGGTTGGAGCCTTTGGACTCACAGTGGCCCAGTGGGACGCCGGCTGAAATCACCGGGCACCCTCCAGGATCCGGCTCCGGGGCACGGATCTCCGGCACACGAGGTCCAGGATCTCACGTTTTGCATTTTGCCAGCATCCCCGGTGTCACGGATCCAGGGGCTGATTGCATCCGGCAGTGAAGAGCACAAAGGGGCGGGTTGCAGGTCTGAGTGTGAAACCAGATGCTGGCATGGGTTAGAACAGCCTCGGGGCGGCTTTAATTCATGCTGGCAGTGTCTGGGAATAGATAACACCCCAGCATCAGCAGGTGTCTGGGTATAGATAACACCCCAGCATCAGCAGCCCCGCTACCAACAACACCTAAGCTGCCTGACCCCCGGAGGCGATGGCAGTGTGCCTATTTCCCTGCTGTTGAGCTCCCTTCCCTTCACACCATCCACATACCCTGTAGCACCAATTTCTCCCTGGATTAAAAGCCAAAAAAAAGAGTGCTAAGTGCATTAAGGACAATCTATTAATTAAGGAGAAAGAATAGGAGAGCAGATGGAAGACGGGAAAAAAAAACAAAGCCCTTGTAATTATTGGAACTAACTGAGAACATTGGGTCTCTCAAGGATAAATCATCTGGTTTTGTACAGGTTTAATTAACACTCCATCCTGCCACTTGTTTGCTCAGCTAGGTTTGCTGGCACACATCTCACCCCAGCTTCAAGGTGGCGTGGCTGCCTCGTGCCCCGGCAGGCCTGGCTTTCCCAATGCTTGGTTGGGTTTGTACTTGCTTCCCTGGAGGTTGACGGGAGAAAGGAAGAGACAGCGGGGAAGTACTGAAGCGAACGCGCTTTTCTGATGCTTTCCATTTGGCACGAGAGCTCTGGTGCCATGCCATATGGGTTGAATCAGAGCCTCTCAGGCTCGGCTGGGCTCTCGTAGGCCATCTAACGCGCCTGCCCCGCACAGATGCAGCCTCCTGCTCCCAAACCATCCCAGAGACGCTCCTCCGGCCTCTGCCTGGAAACCTCCAAGGAGGGGGATCCCACAGCGTCTCTGGGCAGCCTGTCCCACTGTAAAGACATTGACACCACAGATGTGATAAAGACTTTTGCCACAAAAATATCATTTTCTCTGGCAGAGGGGGGCCAATACCAAAAGTTTGCCAGGAGCCTGGGTGCGGCACCGATTCCCACCCACGACACCCGTTCCTCCAGGAAACCCCTTAGCACATTCCAGGGTGTTCTTGAATAGGGAAGTTTGTTCTTGATCAGGATGCCCTCAGATCCACCCACAGTTGCGTGCAGCGAGGTCACCATGGGGCAACTGTGCCATGTCAGCGAGCAGGGGCAGGGTGCTGCCCCCCACGCGTCTCTCACCCTCGCTGGGACTCAGTGGGGCTAACCTGGGGCGAGGAGGAAGAGAGCGGTGAATCCTATGCTGGGAAGAGGCTGGAGATGGTCGCTGCAGACGCCAGACCACTGAGCCAGGGAGGCGTCGTCCCGGTAAGACCCATCACTTCATCTCGCGGCAAAACCTCACTTTTAGCTCCTTTCCCCCCGTTTCCTTTGGACCAGACTGGGCCTCCTGTGACGAACGCAGAAGGGAACAGAGTCCTACCACTCCGAGCGCAGGGAAAAAGAAGCCTTTCTTTCCTCCGAAGGCAAGTTTCTCCGCAGACTGCTCCGTGACACTGTCCTTGGGCTTAAAAAAAGAAGCCGGTCTATAGAGCTGCTCAAAAGAAAAGTAATTATCTTCTTTGCGGATCTCCGCCGTAGCAAGTTTTGCCGTGGGATCCACTTATAAGCTGGCTACAAAAAATATCTTTATCAGACCCCAGCAGTGGTGCTCGGGCTGGAAAAGCCGGGTTTCTTTGCAAGGGACGGCACGTGCCGTTCCCAACCGGCTCCAGGATTGTTCCTTGCAGTTCATAGGATCCAAAAGGCATTCCCTGCCTCATCTTTATCCACACCTGCACTTATAGCACTGAATAAATCCAGCTCTCCCCACACCTGGCTGGGCCCAGGGTCCTCCCTGCCGCGCCCAGCCTGCACCCTCGACCCTCTTTTCTTGGGCCGGATCCTACAGATCCCCTGGGGACCAGGGAGGGATCGAGCCCTCCTGTGTGCAGGTGGAGCCGACAGGATCCAGTGGGATGCAGACAACCGGCTCACATCCGCTTGGCTTCGCTGGCATCCTTTATTTGACAACGTGCCTCCCAAGCCGTTAAAAACCAACGCAATCTTTGGCTGCCAGAGGGCTGCAGGAGGCAAACTGAGTGAAGGAGAGGAAGCAAAGGGGCTCAGGGCTTTCAATCTGAAATTCACTTATCATTTCAATGGATAAACCAGGCCCCTTTGCTATCTCTGCGGAGGGGGAAAAGCCAGATAAGGAAGCCCGGCTGGTATAATCTGCCTGAGCCCCACTGAAGTCAATGGGGTCGGGCTGCTTTGGGGCTTGGGCCCTGTATGTCTCACGGTGCCCCCCGAGAAGCATCCCGGCTGCTGCTCTTCGAGGGGCCGGGATGGAGGACCAGTGTCCGGACGACCGCAAGAGCTTCGGACAAGCCTGGGTCGTGCGAGGCGCCGCGAGCGAGAGGAGCGGAGGGCGCAGCGGGAGGCTGATGCGCTTCCAGGCATGCAGGCACAAATGTCACCGTCATTAGCAGCAGCCGCCACGGGCGCCCGCCCCGCTGGCAGGGGACCTGGAGAGACCGGGGACGGGCGCCAGGGGAGCAGCCTCGTGTCGCAGCCCCGCGTGGCCCCGTGGGTTGCACGGGGCTGGCCTGGCCACGGCTGCTCTAGGGGAGCAGGGCAGCGCCCTCTGCCCCGACCCAGCATCCCCACCCTGCCTCACTGCACCCCATCCCCATGGCAACCGCCCACTACTCCTCGTTTCCATAGCAACCCCCATGACACCCCAGTCCCACGACCACCCCCATACTCCCGTCCACCCCCCAGCCCGGGCAGCAGAGGGTTAACGCCCGTGCCCGCCACGCCCCTCCCTCCCAGGGTGTGACGCCACTTCCGGCAGGGCGTGAGTGCCGCGGCCCCTTTAAGGCCGGAGCCGCCCGGGGCGGGGCCGAGCAGTGCCGGGCCGGGCCGGGGGCCGGGCCCCGCCATGGTGGTGCTGAAGGGCCGCGCGGCCGGGGCCGGGGCCGGGGCCGGGGAGGCGGCGGAGCCGTTCCTGTGAGTGCCCGGGGCATCCCCATCTCCCGGGGGGCGCCCTGCCACGTCACGGGGATTCCCCACCCGCGGGGTTCTGTCGCTTACGTCACGGGCTCGGTCCAGGGGATTCCCTCCCCTGCCCCTGGGGTGCTAATTGCCCCCTGGGCGCAGAGCGGGGCGGGTAGGCCCAGTGCCGGGGTGGCTGCGCTGACCCTCGCCGGGTCGCCCCCCCCCGAAACTGACAAATGCTGAAACGCGGGCAGTCTTGTCCGTTTCAGGGGCGTCACGGCCCGTCACTTGCCAGGCTCCTAATAGCATCCCTTTGGCAAAGGCTTCCCCTCCGCTGGTCCCAGGGACTGAAAGGGAGTCGGTCGTGCGAAGTGGAGGTGCAGCGGGCTGGCAAGGGGCTGTGCCCTGCAAGTCTGCCTGTCAGCAGGATGCTGGGCCCTGCTATATCACCTGCAGTTCAAATAAAACGAATCTCTTGCACTACGTGTGATGCGCGTCTGAGTCCCGGACCAGCCCTTCCATCCATGGTATCTCCGACTCGATGGCTGCGCAGCGGAGTGGGTGGGGCTGGGAGCCCTAAATGATCTATCGGGGATTAACTAACTATTAAGTTCACAACTAGATGGGAGTGCTGTAATCTGGTGCCATGGACACGGAAGAGACTGAGGACCTGAGCTGGGTGACTCAATCGGTGCTTCTTCCGCGAGACCTTCTGCCTTTTGTTTCCTGTTGGCATCGGGCTGGAAGGGGTTGGGTGTCCGAGGGCAAGGGGGTTAGGGCTGGGATAATTGGGTAATGACTCTGTGCAGAGCATGCATCACGGGTCCTGTCATCCAAAGTCACCAAGTGCTTCATGGAGCTAATGTCATCAGCCCTGCCAGGTAGAGGGGCAAGCTTGGGAAGGGCACGGTGGCTGGGCAACTGGTTGATACTTGGAGAGTTGCCACGTGTTTGCTGTCACGCCACACATGCAGTCGACTTGCAGGCTGCGGGCTGGGGACCCCGTGCACAAAGTACCTTACCATGGTATCTCTCTGGGACTAGTGCTTTAAAAGGTCCTTTGGCTCCCAAAGAGCAGGATTCCCATGCGTTTCAGATGGCCGCAGCCCTGCCGGCGTGCCCATTGCAGTTGCGTGGCCGAGGGCTGTCTCTGGGAATTAGGAAGCCTGATTCTGCAAAGCCAGCTGCTAACCTTCTGGGGGATTCCTGCCATTCACTGTGCGTCCTGTTGACGAAGTGGCAAATGCTAGAAACGGTTTAGAGATCTCTGGTAGGAAAATCGGCTGAGTGGTTAGCTTGTTTGGGGGCTGGAGAGGAGGGGGAAGCACTTTATTTGTTGCAACGATGCAGAAATCTGCCAAGTGCGGATCACAAGGCACGCGGCTTGCTTACCTGTTGGCTCTAGCTGGGGCTTTTTTCAGTGGCTGGAGGGGGTTGGGCTGCTCATGGCATTGCTGGATATGGGCGTCAGAGCAGCAACTTCAATGCACGTGCTTTAACTTTGTCTCTGCTTCCAAAGGATACCGATGATAACCGGGCAGGCAGCGAAGGGAGCCTGAATTGGCTGTTGGAGCAAAAAGCAGGTTATGCGGAGAGCTTGCGTTCCCCAGGGAGCATGCTGAGCAGCGAAGTCCTTCCCTGGGGCATATTGATGGCATTGAAGCTCTGCCTGTAGACGACAGCTTCCACGCCGGGGGTGTTCTGTCCCTGGCCAGTGCTGCTAGTTGAATGCCATGCCGAGGTAGCTGCACAGCCTGTAAGGGGATCTGGCCTGCCTGGCATGATTTGCACAGCGCTGTCTGGGACTTGCCCTTTAGTGCCTGGATGGGCGCCAAGCCCCGGTGCTCTTTGCAGATAGGCACAGTTCTGAGGTCACCACATCTTGTGAGTCTGCAGGATTGTGAAACACACCCTTGCCCTGCCAGCTCTCAACCCGCAGGGGAGGATCCCGATCTCACTAGGTGTCCTGGGATCCGGCGGGATGTTGGCAAGGCATCGTGCCCGCAACCTGCTTCAGCTGTAATGTAACTGGTATCGATGCCGTTTACGTTGTCAAGCCCATAGCGGAGGGGCTGTGGCTTTTAGGTGGGGAAACTGAGGCACTGGAAGAGAGATGATGTGCACCAAGTCAGCCAGCAAGTTGTTGGCAGAGCTGCAATTGGAGCTCACATCTCCCAAGGCCCAGTCCAGCCTCTTGGCCGCCAGAGAAACCGAGCGGTTACACACTCGAGTACCTGATGCGTCCCATGCCCTTCTGGGCTGACACCTCGAGCTTCCCTTGCCTTGGACTCGAGTGCATTGCAACCTGTGTGGTGATCCACTCTAAATGCCTTCCCAGAGAAGGCTCCTCCGAGTACCGGGATCCAGCAGTGCCAGGGCACGTGTGATCTGCTCGGCCAGGCTTCAGGCTCGATGACAACTGGATAGTCTCCACCGGCACCGTGGTTCGCGTGCAGACACGGGATGATA
This sequence comes from Caiman crocodilus, assembly GCA_030014935.1. Classification (NCBI taxonomy): domain Eukaryota; kingdom Metazoa; phylum Chordata; order Crocodylia; family Alligatoridae; genus Caiman; species Caiman crocodilus. The sequence goes on along the minus strand of JAGPOW010000745.1, from coordinate 476,752 downwards.
AATGCAGGGTTAGGATCACGGCGCAAGCTGGATCAAATGCAGCAGCCACCTAGGAACGCTCTGGTTCAAGAGTGCTCTGTGCAGCAGAGGCTAGACGGGGAACGTCCTTCCCATCATCTTCACCACCCTGCTTTGCTCTGGGGAGCTGTGCCTGCCTGGAAATCTCTTCAGATCCGAATCATTTAATGCACGTTGCCTCGCCTTCCTCCCCTTTCCCGTCGGATGAATCCGTGCCAATACAATGGGCCCTTGGCTACCAGGATGGGTGTAGGAAGCCAGCTATCCGTCCTGAGCCTGCCGGTGAGCTCCACGCGCTTCTACACCTGATGCTGAGGTGATGTGAAGTGGAGAAGGCACCCAGGGAGCTGCTTTCCAACCACCCTTGAGCCCAAACTGGGCTCCGTGCTGTTCCCCAGCGCATGCCTTCTCTGGGGCCGCCTCCCCGGCCGGGAGGACTGGGAGGCTTTGACAATAGACGCTCTGTCCCTGACGCTGCCCATTTTGGCTGGGCGGGTGGAAAATGAGGCACTGAAGCAAAATAATAATCTGTCTGATGTCCCGTGTTGGTGTGCTGTCGTTTCGCAGCGTGGCCCTACTGTCTTCCAGATGCTGGGGGCAGCTGTGCCAGTGCTCCTCCCTACAGCGGGCGCAGTGCGGGCAGGCAGGTTTCTGTGGCTCTGGGTTGGGGATGGTGTGACCCCAAAAAGAGGGTTCTTCCCTCCCAGCTCTGTGCTGGAGCAGGGGGTGCCCTGTGCATGTCTCTTGGGCAGATCCTTGCTATCTCCTACCACTGCTGAGTCTCCCTGTGCTAGTCAGGAGGGGAGACTGATGGCCTGGGTAGATGCATTGGGGCTGACTGCCCAGCTCAGGGCAGGCAAGGCAGTGAAGACCGGCTCTGTAAGCTGGCAACTGAAGCCGGAGCCCAGGAGACTTCTCATTAGCGTGTTCTGCCGCTTTCCTCGTTAATACCGAATGGAAAAGTCAGCGAAGCTCCCTGGTGTCCGCAGGGACTGCCCATCAAACCGGCCCCTGCTCCTGCACCAAGCAGGCCCCGGGCTCCAGCCGTGCAGATCCTGACGCAGAGCCGCGGGGGGAAGCGTGCTGGGTGAGATGCTTTGGGAGAGTGAGGCTTGCCCGCTGGAAAAGAAACCGTCGGTGAATTCCTTTAAGGGCTCGCCGGGTTAACTTCAGAGGCAGCTGTGCCAGGCCTGGCTTGTTTCTCATGTCGGACTCCGGCCTTAAGCGTGACTAGGTGCTATCGAGATGCAGCAAAGGGGCTGCAGTCTGGGTACGTGGGTTATCTTCCGCGGGTGCCCTCGCTGGGACGGTGCTGTCCGTCGCCGTGCGGCCCGGAGGACCGTACGTCCAGCCAGGCACAAGCAGCAAGTGAACGGGCTGTTTATTTGAGCCAGCGGACTTGCTCAGACGATGGAGGCTGACGAAACGAGCCCATCGGGCGGCTCGAGTGGTGCTTGCAAGTGCCATTTACATAACGGTGCGGGTGCGGGGAGGCCTCCGAACCTGTCGGGCGAAGACTGCACGAAAAGCCTTTGCACTTGGGCAGTGATTGAGGTTATCGGCTGCGGCCGCTGCCTTGGGGGCGGCTGATGGACAAGATAGCGCGGGCGGCCCGGCAGGCGTGTCGCTCCATGTCTGCCTCTCCAGATGTCTCGAGTCGGGGTTGGGCTTCGGAGGGCGTTCGCAGACTCCTTTAGATAACCACACGCCCGCTGCGGACAGGTGTTTATCCCGGCTCCTGCGCCCCCACGCAGAGCCCAGCTGGTCTGCTCCCCCGCCAGCCCTGTACAGCTTCCCCGGGGCCTCTCGGTCCTGACCTGCCCTCCCCACCCTTTGCTCTTCCAGCCGTAGGCCCCCAGAGTCTCCAGCTGTGCCAGGCCCGGGTGCAGCCGGGGTGGCGGAGCTGGCGCTCCCCCCTCAGCGCCTTGTCTGTGTCCCCTGCAGACGGATCGAGGACTGCCTGCCCCCGCTGGAGAGCTCGCCCGCCAAGAGGTTCTCCCCGTCCAAGCGCAAGCAGCACTACATCAACCAGGCCATCCGCAACTCCGACCTCATCCCCAAGGCCAAGGGGCGCAAGAGCCTCCAGCGTCTGGAGAACAGTAAGGAGACGGCACGCGCGGGCACCGCGTCCCTCTGCCTTCCCGGGGCCTCGCCATGCGGCTCGCCGGGGCAGGGTTGCCCAGGAGAGCTGGGCTGCTGGCACGTGGCCCCGAGCTCGCCCGTGCTGCGTAGCTGGGCTGGAAGAGAGGCCACGTCACCGTGACTGTGCAGAGCTCTCTGCAGAGCGGCTGAGATGACGTTTTAAAGGCCCGGGTTTTAAAGGCCCGGCTCCAGTCCTCCGAAGCGTGCCCCATTGAGTCTTGGAGGAGGGAATGGGGATGCCTGGGTTATAAATGGGGGGAGCAGGTTTCCGAGGGACGGGGAGCTCCCTACGTGACCCCTGGGGCACGCTCTGAGCTGCCCTGTGGGATGCCCGTGAGAGCCGGGGCCCGTGGCAGAGGACCGAGAAATCCCCGCTCGACTCCAGTGCAGGGCCTGCTCCTGGCTGCCCCGTCCCTGCCGCCTCCTGCCCGGTATCGCAGGCCTGGCCCCTGGCGCTCGGAGCCCCTCGTGCCCGGCACTTCGGCCCCGTGCCCCTCACAGGCTTGCCTTCCTCCCAGCCCGCTACCTGATGACCCTTCTGGAGCGAGACGAGTGTGGCACCGACGAGGGGGACCTGGCTTACCCGGCCGCCCCCAGCATTTTCACCGAGGCCTGCAACAACGAGACCTACATGGAGGTAGGGGGCTCGGCCTCGCTGATGGACGGGGGCGGCTGCTTGCTCCGTTTTTGGCAGAAGGGCTCCCGTTCTGGTCCTGCTCTGTCCTTCAGCCAAAGGGCTCTAGGACCCTGGCTGATCTCGTGAGTCGGAGCCTCCAGCTTGCTTTGCGGGGATCCTTTTAAACCATCCCGCCCCGGTGCAGCTGTGGGTTCATGGCCCTGATGCCAAAGTGCCTGAGGACGACCTGCCGCGTCCTGCAGCGTCTGTCTTCTTGCCTCTTCTCTCGGCAGGGAGACTGGATTTGTGCTGGAGTCAGTGTGGGTGTTGATCGAGCCGTGCCAAGCCGGCCTGGTCCTCTCCATTCCCAGCCCTGGGGTTTCTGGGCTGCTGGGAGGAGGTGTCTGGACTGGCTCGTCCCAGGTAGAAAGCTCCAGGGATGGAGCGAGAGGCACAGATTTAGCCACGGGAGGAGTGGCGGTGTTGACGCGGCCCAGGGCTGGCATGTGGCGCCTGACGCTTCCTTTGTCAGATCTGGAATGACTTCATGAACCGGTCGGGCGAGGAGCAGGAGAGGGTCCTGCTCTACCTGGAGGGCGAGGCCAAGAAGAAGCACAAGAGGAAGCTGCCCGTTAAAGCGGAGGACAAGTGGAAAGGTACGGGGCTGGGGGAAGCCTGCCAGGACCCTCTGGGGTTGGGCTGGGAGCTACCTGGCCACGAAGGTGATCGGGGGCTCCCCAGCTGCTGTGGATCCTCCAGGGAGCGGAGGTCCATGCAGGTGGCCTGGAGGGAGGACTTGCTGCCTGAGCACTTGGGGAGAAGGCTCCACTCCTACCCCTGCGGCAGAGGGAAGCCAGCTCCGGTCTCCCCTGTCCTGGGCAGAGGGCGACTATCATGGCAGTGCCCTCTCTTTGTGGGGGGGAACACTTCATGCCCCGTGCATGTGAAGAAGGGGAACCAGCTGAGCTGGACACGTGGTCTCAGCCACTCGGTCTGGGGAGGAGACGTCAGTCCGACCCGCTGCCGCCTCGCGGGCGTGACGTGCCCGAGACGAAGCTGCGGTGGGGCATGCTGCTCCCGGAGCTCTGACGTGCGCGTCCTGCCCCGTCCGTGTTGCAGAGCACCCGGCCTACACGCCCCAGGAGTGCTTCCAGCGCATCAGCCGCCGGCTCCGCTCCACGCTGAAGCGAGGCAGGATCCCGCTGGTGAGCCCCGGCGGGCGGGGGCTGTTCCTGGGCTGGGGAGCCGGGGCTCCTGCCTCTTCGCCAGCCCCCCCGACCCTTCAGGCACCTGCCTCTCTTCTGCAGGGGACCCTGGAGGGCCTGGAGGAGGAGCTCCTGGGGTTTTTCTCCGTCACCCCTCAGTCCGTGTACACCGCGATGATGGACAACAGGTAGCCGGTGCTGGGAGGCTGCTCCTGTGCCAGAGGATGGAGCGAGCTGTGCAGGGCGTTTTGCACGTGGCTTCCCCCATGCTGGGTGTTCCTGACCCATGAAAGGCCCCGGGGAGACGGGCCAAAGGGCTGCCTGTATCCAGCCCGCTCCTGGCACCCTCCGTCTACTGGACCGGAGGGGGTGGAACTGCCCCGCCGCTGGCTATAGAGCATCAGCCCAAGAGCGATGGGAACCCGCTGCCCCCGTGGCTTGTCCACCCTGCTGGGTGCCACGCGCCATGACCCCTCCACGCCGGGGCTCACAGCGGGGGGAGGACGGAGCCCCCAGGGCCTGGGGCAGAGGCAGAGCTAGAAAACCTCCTGTGATCACGCCTAATACTCTTGCATCTCTTTTTTTTCCCTCCAGCTTCGAGCGGCTGCTGCTCCACGCGCTCTGCCAGTACATGGACCTCGTCTCTGCCAGTAAGAGCCCTCGGATTTGTTTTCTCCTTCCTCCTCTTCCGCAGCCCCTTGGCCGTGGGTGTCTGGCCATTGTAGCTAGGCAGGGATTCGGATCCAGGGCGTGGGGCTGGCAGCCAGGGGTTTTGGCTGTGCTGGGGGCAGCAATGGGCTCTGTCTGGCTCCAGGGCTTCACTGCCTCCCCTCACGTGGCGTGCGCAGGTCCCCATGGTGGGCGTCAGCCCTGGTTTGTATTGGGCTGTCTGCATCCTGCACTTCCAGACATCCATCCAGCCCCTGACACGAGCAGGCGGGTTCAGCAGGGAGCGTGCGATCGTGCCGGGGCGCTCCCTACCCGCGCGTCCCCGTCGGCTCCGCTCCCACCCCTCTCCTTGCTGCAGTATGATGCAGAGGTGGGGAAATGATGCAGTGGGGCTGGAGCCCATCTCTCTCCAGGGAGGAGGGTGGCAAGCCCGGGGAGGAACCTGGGTGCCAGCGTGCTATAGCGAGGAGGCTGCCAGCTCTGCTGCGTGCGCAGCTTGGTGCTTTTGGTGTGCTGGTTCGTTAGCAGGTGGGTGTGAAAATGCCAGGGGAGCGCTAATGGCTCAGAGCTGTGCAGAGGGGAGCTGGCAGGGGCCCAGAGCAGGAGAGGAGGGCACGTGGTGTCTGCTGCCAGCGCGTCTCGTGGGGTGAGGACTGGATCTGGGCGGGCGCGAGCCCCTGGAAGGTGGGAGCAGCCGTGGCCCAGGGCAGTGGCTCTTGGCTCGTCTAGACTTGGACGTCACATCTGGTCCGAGCCCGACCTTTCATTTGGATGCCCCTGGAGCTTGCAATTTTGCACCTGGGTTTGTCCTCCCCGCTCATCTGGGACCGGCTGGGGTGTAGCCAGTCCTGATTCCTCTGGCCCAGGACGCTTAGTGCCTCGGCTTCCCGGTCCCGTGGACGCCGACAGCTGTCCTGCTATCTCCGAGCGGCTGGGAGCGCCTGCAGACGGGGGCTCCCGCCCTGCCACAACCGCCCTGCATCAACCTGATCCACGTCGGACGGCGGAGCGTGGCTGTGTCTCGGCCCTTTCTCCCTGCAAAGCTTCTCCTTCCCCGCGCTGCGTCCGTCCGCGTCCCTGCAGGGTTTGGCCACGTTGCTTTGGGGCACGGGTGGTGACGGCAGCACGACCTGGCTCTAACCGCAGCTCTCCTCCTCTGTCTCAGGTTCCGACTTTGAAGGGAAACGCCAAATGAAAGTGAGCAACAAGCACCGCGTCTTCCTGCCCCCGGAGCTCCTGCTCTCGGCCTACCTGGAGCAGATGAGCTGATACGCCGCGGGCCCCTGCCCTCCTGCCCCGACCCCGCTGCCCGCCTTGCGCGGTGGCCTGGCCGGTGGGCGGCTTTGCGCGGCGCGGGGTTCAATCCACAACGTGTGCCCTGCTTCAAGGCATGAAATCTCTTCCCTTCCCCGTCCCTGGAGCTCTGCAGGGATCTCCCAAAACTCCCCTCTCTCCCCCGGGAGGCACAAACTTAGCACGGGGTCTCCAGCTGGCTCTTTCCTCCCTTCCGGGACGGAGCCTGCCCCTTCTTGGTCTGTTTTAAGGAAGGCACCGGCGCTTTTCTTTGCAAAAGCCCTGGCATCTGTGTCCCCATGGTGGGGCCACCTCCCCGCTGTGGGCTGCAACCTCTGGCTGTCCAGGCTGGGGGGGAGCAGGGAGAGGCGCTGTTTTACAGGTCAGTCTCATTCACATTTTTGGGGCCCGTTTGGGCTATTAAAAGCGGGTCGGAGGCTGCAGCAGCCTTAGTCTGGCTTAGCGCCCTGCTGCCCTAAATGCTTCAGGTACTTAAAGTGATCTCCGTGGGATACAGCCCCCCTGGGCTCTTCCCTGCACGAGGGAGGCCAGATCTCTCCTGTAGGGCGGGTGAGCCTCAAAGGCAGGATGATTCGACCTTTAGATCCTAGCCCTTGGGATCGCAGGGGCCTGCGGGGCCTCGACCCGCTGTGCCGACATCGCCACGCACACGCGGCCAGCCCCTGCCCCTGCCCCTGCCGTGGGTCTGCCTGGCTGGAAGCATTTCTATTTATAACCCAGCTGGCTCTAAAAATAGGAGCGACGACTCCAGCCCCTGCTCGTGCCAGCGGGGCGGCTGCCGGGGAAATCTGCCCCGAGGATCAGACAGCTCCTCTTGCCTCTCCGCCCCTGCGAGCGGTGCAGCGGCAGCTGGGCAGCTCGTGGCCTGGTGCCGCAGCCCATGCTTGAAGCACTTAAGCCCAGGTTTAAAGCTGGGCTGCATCTGGGGGGTGCTCCTCCTCCTCCTCCTCCTCCTCCTCCCCGCGGAGGATTTCTCGCCTACATTTACGTTTCGCAAATAGGTGGGGGGACGTCCCTGCACCAGTGGTGCTGTCTGGGACGGGGGCAGCTGTGAGAGCCCCGTGATGAGTTTTTTGTGCCTCTCTCTTCCCTCTCCCGGGGCAAGCACTTCTAAAGCCAGAACAGCCCTGGAGGAAGCCCTGGCACTTGCCTCCCCGCGCCCGTCCAGAGCCAAACACTTGCCTCTTCAGGGGTCTGGGTCTTGCCGCAGGCAAACGGCCCCGAGCACTGCCTTCCTCCAGCTAAAGGCTCACCTCCGGGATTAGGTCCCGGGGAAGGGGTCTGTTTTAGCTCTTGCGGCAGCTCTGGGGGGACGGGCTGGGTGTTGGCACCAGCCCCGGCCCGTCGCTTCTCCCCGCAGCCTGGCACCGAAGCTGGGCTGCAGCAGCTGAAGCGTCACTGCAGAGAGCAGCGAGATTTAATGCCACGGCCTGGCTTTCTCTGCAGGGCAGGGCAGGGCTCCCGTCCTTTTTACATGTAATATAGCGTGTCCTCTTTTTATACATATTTGTGTGTGCGTGACTTACCTCGGCCCCAGCTGCCCCGCCGCTCCCAGGGTGGCTGGAGCTCACCGCTGACGCTCTGCCGCCCTGGGCAGCCGGGCGCGCCGGGGCCGGGGGTGTTTCGTGCCGTGGCGCTGTGTGAAATGGGCTTGGTTTCCAGCGCCGTAGGGCTGCCGGCTGTGCCGCCCGCGGTGTTTTTAACGCGTACGCTCCGTGGGGTTTTTGTGCGTGTGTCTGTGTATCAAGGGCTTCTCTTTGGTGTATATAGCGGCTGGTTTGAAAGGGACTCGCTGGGCTCGGGGTGCTGCTGCCTTGCACTTGCGCGTGTCACAGCTCACGTTTGTACAAAAGCCTCGTGCATGCCGTGGTGCTTCTTGGGCTGGGTGATGGATGGGGTTTGCTGCCTTTGCTAGGATCACTCCCGATTGACCCTGGGCGCGAGCGGGCTTGGAGCGAGCAGGGCTGTGTCCTGCTTCACCACCACGGCACTGAGCGCGGGGGGCAAGGAGGAGCTGCTCCCCCAGCGGTGGGGAGCGAGCCGGGCCCTTTTATAGCATCGTCTGCTCCGGTCGAATCCTCCCGAAGGCCCGGCTCTCCCGTGGGTCCCCATCACCGGTGCCGCCTGCTCCCACCTCTGCCCTCCTGGCGAGCCAAAGCGATCGTCGTGGCCCTGCCAGCGTCCCGTGCAGCCGAGCGCACGCTGGGACCCGCGGCGTGTGGCCCGTGGTTGTGTCGTTGCTTCGGGAGCATGGCATTGAGGTTTCCTTCCTCTTAAACGTGTTCGACGCCCCGAATCCAGCCCTGGCTCTCACCGCTGCTCCTTCTGCTGGCTGCCGCGGGGGGCCGGGCTGGGGAAGGCGAGGACACGGCCGGAGCCGGGAGGCATCTGCACGAGAACAATAAACCACGGTGCTCCGGACGCCCTGTGTCCGCATCTCTGTTGGGGGGCGCGGCCGTCGGTGTCCGTCCCCGGGGGCGCTGGTTGAGCTCAAATGTCTCCCGCGTGTCCTGCGTGCTCGGCGCTGCAGCTTGTGGGACGGAGGAGAGGGTTTCTACCCCTGGCAGCACTCGGCCCCACTTCTTGCCTTGTCCATTGGCAAGCCTCCTGCCTCCCACGCGCTGGATGCTTCAGGTGGTGCCAGACCAAGCCCCGCAGGCCTCGGCGGTCGGCTGCCCCCTTGTCTTGTTTGCCACCAGCCAAAAGGCCGACGGAGCAGGCTGGGAAGCCCAAAAGCAATCCCCCCCCCCGTCCCCGTGAACTGCACAGCCGAGCTCCTTGCGCTCGGGGGCTCTGGCAGGGGTCAGCAAGGGCCAGGCCTCGCCTGTACCTGCACCGCGGCCTTCGAAACCGCGACGAAGGGGCTGCAGGAGCCACCGGGCCTGGAAGCATCTCCCCTAGCAGCGCCGGGGGCTGCGGGAGGCTTCCTGCCCTGCGAGTCCTTCTCGGTAAGGGGTCGGGGGCACGTGGGCCGGAGACGGCCGCTCTCCAGCGCGTCGTAGGGGCGCTCGGGACTGCGGCGAGCATTTTGGTGCCTGACCGCCTCTCCTGCTCCAGCTTCGGCTCGCGCCAGCTGGAAAACCTCCCGTGGAAGAGGCGGGGGGGGGGGGGGGGGGAAGGAAAAGGGGCTGGGGTGGGGGTGCCTCAGGCCCCCAGCCCCAAACGGGCTTGGATGGGAGACCCCCCCCCCAAGGAAACCGAGGTGCTGCAGGATGCAGGGGACAGCGCCCTGGGCTTGCCAGCTGCACCCCAAGCATGCCAGGCGCCTGCTGGGCTGGACGGGCGCAGTGGCACGTCACCTTCCTCCACGAGGACCGGCAGGGGAGAGGAAATGAACCCCCCACCCGTGCCCTCGACCTGCTTTCCCACGAGTGCTCCCGCTCCGGGCCTTGCAAAAGCACGCACAGGAGCCCCGGCCCGTGCCCCTCGGGGCGGGGGCTGCGCGGACCTGCTCTCGCGTGGGAAGCCCAGCGCAGGTTGCCGGGCTGCGCACTGGGCAGCCCTACCGGGGTTCCCGGGAGGGGCGCTCCGTCCGGCCCAGGGGGCAGAGGGGCTCAGGCGGAGCCGCTTCACGAATTTGCGTGTCATCCTTGCGCAGGGGCCATGCTAATCTTCTCTGTATCGTTCCAATTTTAGTATATGTGCTGCCGAAGCGAGCACAAACACCTCTTCCTCCACATCGGTATTTATACCTCAGGGATATTCATGTCTTTCACGTCATGGTGATTAGTTCTAGTTCCTTATGGAGTATGATTAGACGAATGACTCATGGCAAATATGTACGATGCGGATACATGTTTAATTTCTAAGTTATTTTTGGTAAAATCGTAGGAAAGCTCCGCTTTCCCAGCGCCTGCGACGCGAGCGATTCTGGGAGAGGGAGCTTGTATGCAAATCGACACCCGGCCCAGAGCGCAGCCTGAAGTGGAAGGACCCCGACTTGCGGGTGTCCACAACGGTGCCTGCGCGCGGCTCCGAAACCGCCTGCGGCTTGAGCCGAGCCGAGCCGCCCTCCCGCCGGGGAGCCTCTCTCTCCCCCCTCGCAGCGGGCTCCGTCTCGGCCGAGTGCCGCGTCTGGTTCAGGCGCAGCGCGGGCAGCCCTGCCGGGGGCCTTCCTCAGCCAGCGGCGAAGGAGCGCCGGGGTGGGGGTGGGGGTGAGTCCT
>JAGPOW010000745.1:429312-459882 GCA_030014935.1 Caiman crocodilus | reverse complement strand
TTGCCGGGGTCATCTGACCCCGGTGCTCTTTCCTGCCAAGGCAGGGGGTCGGACTAGATGATCTGCCCAGGTCCCTTCCGACTCTAGACACTATGATCCCGCCTTTGTCCTTTGGCACGTCTTCTCTGGCACCCTTCTCCATCTGTTTGTTTGCATCTCACTTCTGCAGCACATCGCGCACGTCTCCAGGAGAAAGATGGAAAATGTAATTGTTGCTTTCACTGGAGAGAAATGGATGGTCTCCATTTTTTTGCTGCTTCCAGCAAAACTTCTTTCTTTTTTTTTTATTTTCCCCCCTACTGCTGAGAACAGGGCGATCTGTATTTCCCAAAGCAAAACACTTATGCAAGAGGCAAACAGCTTAATCAGGCTGCGTGGGCTGCAGATTTCCACTTGATCTCAGAGACAGTGCAAACAAATTGGTGTAGCAGGCCCGTCATTAAATATACGAGTTTGTTAATGCACCGTGATTTGTTAATCACCACGAGAAGAGCCCTCCATCAAGATAGATTTGGCAAGGCTCATTATTTTTGTATAATGAATCATTGCAGGGGGGAAAGAGAGGCTTTTTCTGAGAGAACACAGTACTCTGAATGAACAAACATCAAACAAAGATTATTCCAAGAAAAGGGGGAGGTAATTGTTCCAATCCGAGGGCTCAGGGACAGTTTTGGTGTCTTTTTTGGGTGACATTTTGTCCTTTGTTTCTTTTTCTTTTGAAGTTGGTGACAAGCAGCCCATGATCCTGAAATGGAGGATTCTTTCGGCCACCAACGATTTGGACCGTGTTTCTGCAGTGGCTCTCCCTAAACTGCCCATCTCCTTAACCAACACTGATCTGAAAGTGGCCAATGACACCAAATTCTTCCCTGGATTGGGTAACGGGGCTCTTCTTCTAGCTGTAGTCTGGAGCTTGGCTGTTTCTGGTAAACAGGGAGAGCCAGGCTAATTTGGAGTCTGGGTAGGTCTTGGTAGAAGACAGCCTGGAGGAGTGAAGGAGTCCTTGAAAGGCACGCAGTTCTTTACTCCCTGTGCAGTGGGCTACATCCCCTGGGTGGAAGGATCAGGTGTGTAGGTAGTAGACTGTTGTGGTGATGCCCAGTGGGTTGCGAGGTCTCCTCTTATTGCACCATGACTTGAGAGAGCTGTGGATGTCTGCAAGTGAACACAGAGAGGCGGGAGAGAATGGCAGGAGTCCCGTGTACTTGCTTACCTGCCTGCCAGCAGCTTGGTGCTGAGAAGGGAGTACAAGGTAACGGTCAGAGTGGGAGGTGGAGAATCAAGATCTTGGCTTTCTCCTGGCTCTGCTGCCATCTTGACCTTGCATGATATTCATGTGCCACGGTGGCAGGTGCAGCACAAGCGCCTGACGAGAGGAGTGTTCCTTTATAAGGGGCTAGACCCCCTTTGTCCTCCCCATGGAGGTGGTGGGTGCCCTGTGGCGCTGTCAGTCGGACCTTCAGTCTTCCCTACCTCCACTTGACCCAGTCTCAGACCGAGCTTCGAGAAAAGCATCGTCTTGACTTCCAGCCTTGGGGCTGAGCACGTTAGAACTTGGCCAGTAATTTATGAGACCGGTACCAGCCTTGAGGGATTTCCAAGAGCAGACACTGGAGGGTCTGTTAACATCTGCGGCTTGGGGCAGAAGTCTGTGGTAGGCTGCAGCCTGCTGGTGACCAGCAGAGATGCTGCCCGGCTCTGGTGAGATGTGATGGTTTATAGCAAGATGAGCCTCCTCATAAACCCCAGGCATCTCTTCTCTCCAGGGCTTGCGTTGGCCTTCCACGATGGCAGCGTCCACATCGTGCATCGCCTGTCACTGCAGACCATGGCTGTGTTCTACGGGTCCTCCTCCCAGCGCCCAGTGGATGAGCAGACGATCAAAAGGCAGCGGACAGCTGGTCCTTTGGTCCACTTCAAAGCCATGCAGCTCTCATGGACTTCCCTGGCTCTGGTTGGCATTGACAATCATGGCAAGGTATGCGCTTGGGTAGGCGAGGCGTGAGAAAAGCCCTCCTCATTCCTCTAGGCTGGATTAAGCTCCCTATGACTCCAGGACTGGGCTCCACCTGCTTGGAAACAGCTCATGCAGCAGGTGTTCTGGGAATGTTTTGGGACCTTATTCCAGTCCACTTGGTCCCCCACTTAAGGCGTTTCTTCTGAGTCAAACCACTGGTAGGTGATAGGGTACAGATCACTCTAGATATGCCCTGTTCACATACACTGCCTTGGCTACTTTGCACGGTGGGAGGCAGGCTACCAGGCCAGGTGGACCAGTGGTCCGCTCCAGTATGTCACTGCTTATATTCTTATCCTGCCTACATTTCCTCTTATTTAACCTAAAAACTGTATCTCCTTGTCAGCAGTGACCAGACTCTACTACTGTCAGATGCTGGGCCCAATAGCTTGTGTGCTTCCCCTGCTACAGGTGGATCCCCTTGATGCGTGTTTCCTTCCCGTTCTCTCCTCAGCTGAGCATGCTCCGGATCATACCCTCCATGGGCCACGCACTGGACATGAACATGTCCCTCCGGCACCTGCTCTTCCTGCTGGAGTACTGCATGGTGACGGGCTATGACTGGTGGGACATCCTGCTTCACGTGCAGCCCAGCATGGTGCAGAACCTGGTGGAGAAGTTACACGAGGAGTACATGCGCCAGAATGCCGCCCTGCAGCAGGTGGGGGAGTTGCTGGGAGGGTTGAGGGGGGCAACGCCAAGCTTGGCCTAGAGCGTGTGCCCTCGTGGGCATCAAAGGGCAGAAGCAGATCAGGAGGCCTGAATGCCCAGGCTGCTCGGTCTGTCTGGACTCCCTGCTCTACTCCGAGGCATGAAGTGCTGGTCACTCGCACCTTGCTTCGCCCAGCGCAGATCCCATATAAATACTCCTTGTGTTCTAGCATCCCAGTGTTGCAGGTCTGGAAACCTGCCCATGAGCTGGCCCTGATTGCATGGAGCGAGGCTGGGGCTTTACTTCAGCAGGTTTGTTCCAACTCCACTATTGCTCCCCTCCCCACTACGTCTCTGCTCCACAGGTCCTCTCCACACGGATTGTTGCCATGAAGGCCTCTCTTTGCAAGCTGTCCTCCAGCACGGTGGCTCGCGTGTGCGACTACCACGCTAAGCTCTTCCTCATTGCCATCAGCTGCACCTTGAAGTCGCTGCTCCGCCCGCACTTCCTGAACACTCCTGACAAGAGCCCTGGGGACAGGCTCACTGAGATCTGCTCCAAGATCACAGACATAGGTAGCGATCTGCATCCTCTGGAATGGCTGGTGGCTTTCTTATTGTCTTGCTTTCCTGTCTACCCGAATAAGTCTTTTGGGGTGCACTTTGATTCAAGTAAATGCCTTGGGTAGGAGTGTTGGGTTTTTTTTTTCCGCCTCACCTTTATCAGCCAGCCCTGGCAAAGCTTCACTTGCTTGTGGATCTGAGGCAGGAGGTTGTAGCCCAGGAGTTAGTAGTATCCCCACCTACACACCTGCCCCAATCAGGATAGCGTGGCAGCACTGTGCCAGTCGTTGCATTTGCCAGGCATGTGGGTTCCAGTGACTGTTGTATGATCTATGTGGGCCTTGGCTAAAGTCAGCCCACTGGGTGCCATGCAGGCACAGGTGGCAGAGCTGGTATCTGAAGAGACTAAGGGCTAATTAACCGGATAGATTGGTAGGGAGGGTGCCCCACCCAATGGAAACCCCAGAGCCTCTTCCCCCCGGTCCTAGGAGCCGTCTCTCTTCCCTTGCAGACATTGACAAAGTGATGATTAACCTGAAGACAGAGGAGTTTGTGCTGGAGATGACCACCCTGCAGTCCCTGCAGCAGCTCATCCAGTGGGTGGGAGACTTCGTGCTCTACCTGCTAGCTAGCCTTCCTAACCAGGTGAGGGCTGCCATCTACCCCAGGCTTGGGATCGGAGGCATAGATACGCCCATATACAAACATGGCGTCGAGGGCCCTTCCCTCCTGCAGTATCCTCATGGTAGGATGACGTGATCAGTACCTCGCAGCTGTGCCAGGGTCTTCAATTGCTTCCCAGCCAGATCTTTTTTCTGGTGTACGTCTCCGTCTGGCAACGAGCAGAAGGAAATGGAGGGCATACAAATAGCTCAGAGCAACAAATAACCCTTCTCAGTGCTCTTCCCAGCCTGGTCCCAATCTTGCTATACGCTGGTTTCTTCAGTGACTTCCCAGTTACTCCTGGTTTCTATTCTTGCTGTTTTTGGTGTAAATCAGGAGTGTCTGAAGAAACCAACACGGTGAGATTGGAGTCGGGGCTCCCTGGGCCTGCCCAGTGCCTTTGACATGGTGCTAACCTCACTGACACTACAGAAGAGAGCAGCAGATGACCGTAGGGCTTTGAGGGACCTTAGATGACCCCCGCAGGGGTAGAGGCTTGGCCTGCGATATCCACCAGCCCTGCACATAATGCGTTTCCTTTCTCCTGCCCCCCTGCAGGGCTCCCCAGTGCGCCCAGGGCACAGCTTCCTGCGGGATGGCGCAGCGTTGGGTATGCTCCGAGAGCTCATGGTGGTGATCCGCATCTGGGGCCTGCTGAAGCCAAGCTGCCTCCCTGTCTACACAGCGACCTCAGACACCCAGGACAGCATGTCCCTCCTCTTCAGGCTGCTGACCAAGCTCTGGCTCTGCTGTAAGAGCTTCAAGCTTCTCAGAACCTCACCCTTCCCCTTGGAGACCAGGGGATGCTCTCTTCATTACTAAGACTGCGAGGCAGTGCAATAGTAGATGCCTAGGGAAGGTGGAGACCAAAGCCTGAGGTTCCTGGCTAAAGGCTCTTGCCCCTTTGCTCGGGGTCAGACTGGTCCCCACATTTGGGGTCAGGAAGGAATTTTACCACCTTGTCAAATTAGTACAGACGGGTGGTTTTTGCCTTCCTCTGTAGTGGGGGGCATGGCACTCTGGATCTTTTGAGCCTATATTAACAACCTGTTATAGGAGCAGGCTGTTGGCTGGCATGGCCCCCCTGCTTCACCTATGGCAGGTTTGGGTGCGATGTCTTGTGTTGCGTCAGGGTTGACAGCAGCTTTATGAAGAGTTTAGATGATGGATGCGTGTAGTGGACAGGGACGATCTGGCTTCAGGCAAGGGGTTGGATTAGATGTGACCTCTGCAGATCCCTTCCAGCCCTGCTTCTCTGACTTCTGTGATGGTGCACAGAGAAAAACCAGCTGGCAGAAACAATGCTAGGTGGCCCAAGAGCAATTAGAAAAGGGACAGTGAGGCTGCAGAGCAAAGTTTCCTGCACTTTCTTACTGAACAGGGAAGCAGGGAAAACACAGGCAGCAGCTTGCTTTCTCCATTAAGCAAGGAGTGTGTTGGAGCAGGTTCTCTCTGCTTTGTCCTCCGCGTAGGCCGTGACGAAAATCACCCGACCGAGCCGGACGATACCTTGATTGACGAGTGTTGCCTGCTTCCTAGCCAGTTGCTCATCCCTAATATTGACTGGCTGCCCATCAATGACGGCATCATCAGCAAGCTGCAGAACAAGCAGCTGGTCAGGCTGCAGTTTGGGAAAGCCCCCGGGCTCATCGGCTACACAGTGTCTTCGCAGTTCGATGCCTTTGTCAGGTACAGACAACCAGCGCGGAGCCGGGCGCTCTCTGGGCTTTGCTGCCAGCTCTGGGAGTAGCTGCGCGGACCATCAAGTGCCTTGAGCCTAGGACTTCTGGGGCCTATTTCCAGTTCTGGCTGGGTGGCAGGACCTTGCAGCTTCATAGCTTCAGAGATGCTCGGGTCGGAAGGGACCTCAACAGGTCATCGAGTCCGACCCCCTGCCTAGGCAGGAAGGAGTGCTGGGGTCAGATGACCCCAGCCAGATGCCTATCCAGTTAGTACTGGGATTACATTGCCAGCCCCCAGCTGTGCCACAGACTTGCTGTCTTAGAGCCGCCACTTGCTTTCTTTGTGCCTCATTTGCTCTAAAGATGATGCAAACCCTTTACCTGCCGTTCGTAGCTGCCGAGGAGTCTGAGGTGGGAATTCAAAGCCTAAAAGGCCTGAGAGGCTGAGGGGACTGGGCTGATTGAGTCTGGAGAAGAGAAGACCAAGGGCGGATTGAAGAGCAGCTTTCACCTCCCTGCCAGGGGGCTGCAAAGAGGATGGAGCTGGGCTGGGCTGGTCTCAGTGGGGGCAGACGACAGGACAAGGAGCAATGGGCCCAAGCTGCAGCAAGCGAAGTTTAGGTTGGATATCAGGAAAAATGTTCTCACTAGAAAGGTAGTAAAACACTGGAACAGGTTACCCAGAGGGGTGGTGGAGTCTCCATCCTTGGAGGTGTTTAAGACCGGGCTAGACAAAGCCTTGGCTGGGATGATGGAGTTGGGGCTGGTCCTGCTTGGAGCAGGGGGCTGGACTAGATGCAGCTTCCTGAGGTCCCTTCAACCCTCAATTTCTGTGGGAGAAGAGAAGAAAAATGTTGTATACATGTTTCGTCTTTCTTCGGCTACGCTCTTGTAAGCTGTGTGGGTGGGGACTGTGACATCTGGTGCTGAAGTGCAGCTGCTTCTGGGGTGGAGCGTGGCAGGCATTCTGTGGCAAACTCAACATATCAGGCTTTAGACAAGAATTAGGAGGGAACAATGCCATATTGAGTTGAAACTATTGGGAAATTTATGTAGGCTGAAATTTACCAAGCTGTTAGGCAATAGGAGCCTTTCCGGGCAATAGGAGCTCGCTTGCAACAGGAAGGTAAAAAAAACGTTGTGGGACTCTGATACAGTGGGTCTTAGTGGATAACCCCTCCAGCCAGTTTGCTTTTCCTCTGTCAGGGCCCCTCGTGCTATGCATGCAATGCATCAGCCCTGGCAGCTGGAGTCTGAGACCTCTTTCTACTACCCAGGGCACCAGGACAACCCAAAATCGACCACCTGCGCCGGCTGCACCTGGGGGCATACCCCACCGAGGAGTGCAAGTCCTGCACCCGGTAAGCGATGCAGACTCAGCCCGTTCCAGACGGGAAAGCTGGGGTTCACAGCTGGCTTTTACTCCATCCTTGCTTCAAAGCGGCACCAGCTTTTACAGCAACAGGTCTGAGTTCTTATCTGTCCTTCCCTCCGTAGTTCTTTCCACAGTAATGACTCTGAATGAGGGAACGCTCCCTGTCAGACCTGGCTCTTCGCTTACATTAAAGCCCCTTGCATTAGAAGTGGGCTGCATTCATCATTGTTACACTCTTCCCTTCGCCTGTCCTAAGCTGCTCTACCCTGGTCATCTTAAATCCTTGGTGTGCTTATAGCATGGCCCCAGCCCTATTCCACATGCCTGCTCTGGGGGTGTCCTCACACTCCTGCCCGTCTTCTAGCAGCTTGCTAGGGGCCGCAAAGCCAGCCCAGCCCTTGAGAGACTTATCCTGCCCGTCAGCAGACTTTAACCATATGATTTGCAAGACTGAGCCCTGCCCTCGGTTCCACCCGCAGGATATTGCCTTAAGAGCAGTGGGGTGTGTTGCACTGATATAACAGAGCAAAATTTAGACGCTTTATTAACGGCGATTGTGCATGAAAGGGAAGATCCCTGGCTGGCTTCACAGACCTGCCGATTTAAACCTGCCCCACACACTTTCCCCGGAGCCAAGGAGAGGGGTTCACAGCAGAACTCCACTGTCGGCATTTCTTTTCAGAGAGGGGCCAGCGTGTTTGAAGCCTCCTGTGCTGTAGCCACCTCTTTCACCTTCCTAAAAACCAGCCTAGTATGTGTGACAGGTGCCAACCCTCCATTTGATCACGTGATTGATCTGGTATGGAGGCTTTCTATTGAGGCCCACATTTAAGATGGATTCATTCGCACCAAGCACAGGCATCTGCTGCTTTTCATATGAGCAGTCGCTGGGAGCTGTTCCCTTCTGCTCCCTCCCCAGTCAGCGTTGCTTCCCCACAGCTCCATGCAGCTCTGATTTCTCTGCCTTGCCTGATGAGACAAAAAGTTGCTTCCCTCCTGGCGCTCTGCCTGTAAGAGCTCCAGTCGTGCCGACTTGCGCCCCGACTTATCTGTGCCGAATTAACTGACCCTTCATCTGTTCATCTCTCCCCGAGGTGCGGCTGCGTGACCATGCTGAAATCGCCCAACAAAACCACAGCGGTGAAACAGTGGGAACAACGGTGGATCAAAAACTGTCTGTGCGGGGGGCTGTGGAGGCGCATGCCCCTCAGCTATTTCTGACAGCACCTCCTGCAAGGCAGCAGCACACACTAGGAAGGGGAAAGGCAGCCAAGAGCAGGCTCAGAAACCTCTCAGGGCTGGGGCCGGAAGAGATCTTTGGAACCTGGAGATTGCACGCGTTGCCCTTCGTTATCAGCCAAAGAGACGAGATGCGGCTTTTAGGCCCTCCTTTGTTTTCCCTGAATTCATTTTACTTTCCCACACTTCTGTGCTCCAAGCTGAAAGGAAATGAGGGTTTTGAACAGGACACGCAGTCTTGCCAGAAGGTTTTTTGCTGCTGTCAAGACCAGCCAAGGTATCATCAGAGTGCACAGAAAGTCAGCCACCGTGGAACGAGCAGCTCCTTTGTACATAGCTTCTCTTAAATTTTGTACCAAACGCCTCAGTAAACGTCTTTGCAAAAGCTTGTGAGCCCTTGTTTCCTTCACTTAATTGGCTTGATTTCATGGGGGTGAGAAGGGCAGGCCTTAAAAGGCTCCAGCGTCGCAGAAGAAGAAATCTAATGAAAATGCAGGGTTAGCACTTCAAGCCAGACAGACTCAAATTAGATGCGTTTTTATCAGGGAGGACGATTTATTATCAGAACAAACGGCTGAGGCTGGGACGGATTTTCCATCTCCTGGTATCTTGCAATCAGCCTTTATACGCCTGCCTGGGAAGATAAGCTATTGATGAACAGGCTCTGGAGCTCCAGCTTCGGGTCCCTGCCCCAAAAGCTTACAGCAGAGATGAACCCTGGCCATGCCCTGTGGGTGCAGCAGCCGCTGATTTAATTAACTCCTGGCAGCTGCTGTCTGAAAAGAGCCCATTTGCCAGTGTTTGATATCGGGCCCATCTCAGTAACGACTTGTATAATCTGCCACCCGTAGCACAGAAGTGAACTGCGCCCCGTCCACCCGGGACGCAAGCAGACGGCGGAGCTGGAAAGCTGCAGTCGTTCGTGCTTGGTTACAAGAGGCAAAATCATTGCTGATATCCGAAGGGAGAGAAATGTTTCCCGGCTTCTGCTGGGTATTACAAGCCCCAGCAAGAGCAGCTGCTGTAGCATGCGGTCTGCTCTGCCCTCCCTGTCCCTCTGTGCCCGTACCCGGGCGTAGTTTCACCTTACTTGGGTGGTGGTGGGGGAAGCAGGCTACAAGTGGGCCAGGCTGTTGCCCTTGTTTGATAGCGTTCCCCTGCCGTTTCCCTGCATGCGCTCCATCACCCGCAGTCGCACATTAATTATGTCTGGACTGGAGCATCTGCTGCACAGCATTGCCCTGGGGTTTTTGCGGTGCAGACGGCTGGTGCTGTACAGGCTACTTCTGGTCAGGCTGCTCCGCCGGCTTCTTTTAATTGAAGGGTGAGGGTGTAAAGAGGGTTCTTTGCTAGGAGGAGAGTCTTTCAGGTCCCTTGGCGATGGGGCTGCAGCAGGAAACGCGCTTCTCCCCTCCCCTCCACGTACGCAGGTGAATGCAGCCACGCTCGAGACTGGATGGAAGAGGGCATCTCCTGCTTGGTTTTCTGTCTGCAGGACCGCTGGGGCCAGGTGAATCTGAAACCATGGTGTGCATCGCGATGCAAGGAAGCTAAAGCAACCGCCTGGCTAAGGTCTCACTCAACCTTTCCAGCTGCAGGCTTGCCTAGGCATCAGAGCTGATGCTCAGTGGCACCCTAAAGCCTTCAAGTGGGCAGAAGTGGCATTTCTGGGCAGTGCCCTTAGCCTTGCCAGTCACAGAAGTAACCATCGAGGCTCTCCGTAGCTGCTGGCTCCGAGGCACTGCCACGATTCCCTAGTCTCTGCTGCTGAGGACCGTAGCAAGCGGCATTAAACCAGGTCCTTGCAGCTCAACCAGCACGGCTGCATCGGCCTGGAGTGCAAAACCCTGCCACCCCCCTAGTCACATAACATTGCCTGGAAAGCAGAGGCAGATGGGTGCGGTATCGCCATCCCCCTGGGTCAAAAATCATGAGACCAGCTTAAAAAAGACATTAAAAATCGAGATTCAGGATGTAAGTCATGAGACACCATGGTTGAAGCAGGCGTGCGGTTCCCAGGGCAAAGGCAGCAGGACGCAGAGCCTCAGCCCACGGTGGGCAGCCTGCCCCTGCCCCGTGCACGAGTGCCCCCGTGCCTCCATTCACCCCTGCCCCGCTCCCTCCTTCACCGTGGGGGGCCTCGATGCGCCGCCCTTGCCCCTTCCCTTAATCAGCTTGGCCCTCCACGCGCGCCAGAAGACGAAATCCCGAGATTTGATCTTTCAATCACAAGTCTGAGTTCCCTGATTTCCAAGTCAAATGATCTCACGACTGTTTTTTTTCCACGAGAGCTGGCACCACTGCCTGTGCTGGCAGGGGGGCAGGAACACCAGGGCCCTCCCCTGCAGGTTGGGGTTGAACTGGTTGTGCCCCCAGCTGCCGGTACAGGCTACCTTCGCGGGGCCCGAATCAAAAGCCCGCGTGTCCTGGGAACGCCCGATTGCCCGTGGACATTACCTCCAGCCCCACGGCCGTCCGAGTTGCCCTGCTCGTTGGCCAGTGGTACCTGCAGGGCGGAGAGCAGAGGCCCCCGCGCTCTCTTCCTTGCCGCCGCTGACCGTTGCAGAAGGGAAATCTTCCTCGTGCGGCCGCTCGGAGCAACCCCCGGCGTGGAGCGAAGCTACTGGGAGCTGCGAGTCCTGACCCGTGCTTGAAATTGGTCGTTAGCCGTCCTCCTCCCATGTCTGGGGGGTGAATTGCAGCAAAGCTGTTTCACCTGGGCTAGGAGGGGCCCTTGGCGCTGTAGGGCCAGGAGCTAGGGAGCCTAAGGGGGAACGAGCCACAGCTGGGGCTGGGGCTGGTTGAGACACCGAGGAGTGGTCCGGGGTACCCGAATACCCGGAGACCTCGGGATGTTCGGGCCCCTCGGCTGACCCAGCTCGCGAGCCCCGCTCTCTCCAGGCCTCGTTTCACAAAATGAACCAGACTCTTTTTCCCTCCCCTCCCTCCTCCTGGGAAGCCACTTTTATTTAAAATTCGGAGCGCTTACGGAGCGCCCGGCCCCCTCGCTCCTCCGTCCAGCGCTGGGCTGTCGGCGCCTGGGCGTTGCTTGCATCATAATTAAGGGAAACCAAATGGCTAAGTAGGAAACTGCAGCTTCTCCCAAAAGCTTTTCATCTTCTAGCGCGACTTGGCAGTCCGTTGCAACCTCGTTTCGTTTTCTTGCCCCATCGCTGCCATCCGGCGTGTGAAACCCGGGCCCGGGGGCCTCCTGGGTTGAGCTGGGCACCGGCGCTGAATGGCAGCCAGGCCCTTCTGCGGTGACCGTGTCTCCAAGGGGGCACGGAGCTGGTCCCACCGCTCCCATGGCACGTTTGTCCCGGAGTAAGAGAGGCCGTGCTTCATCTGGACCAGCGCTGTGCCGGGTAAGCGACGGGCCCGAGTCTGCGGCAGGCAGGTGTGGGTCTCAAGCCAGTGCCCAAGCGTTGACCCCAGCCCAACGCCCCTCTCCTCCCCTCCCCAGTGGGCTTCCTTGCATCACTAACGATGCCCATAAAGCACAACCGTCCCTAAACCACGAGGGCAGAGCGATTCGTCCTGCGCGCTACCCAGCTGGGCACGTGCCTGTCCCCTTTATACCGGTACCCCCGCGTCTGCGCTAGGTCTCGGCCTGGTGAGACCCCCTCGGGGGTTCGTGAGCTGCCGCCGTCCCCAGCGCGCAACGTGCAAGCAGGCCCGGCCTGCGAGCGATGCCGCGACGGTCCAGGAAAGGATGCAAGAGGCAAGGGGTTTTTGGGGGTGATCTCTTCCTGCACTGATAGAGTTAGAGGAGCTGGTGGTGCCAGGAGACCTTCCTAGGGCCGGGATTTCTTCTTCTAAATGAGGGATGAGGGCGCTCTCTTGTGCTGGCTCCGTGAAGTGCTGCGTCGAACTGCACGGCTGGCTGGACCGGTTGGGAGCCGTCCCCGTGCCTTGTGCAAGCGGGGTCCTGGCTAGGACCGGTCCCAGCGTCTCCTTCCCTCCGTCTCTCCGGTGACGGTGACGCACGCTCCGTCCTGACCCCTCCCCGGTCACCTTGACCCTGGCAGCAGAGGCAGGGCGGACAACGGCTTGTCCTGCTCTTTGCGTGACCTGGGTTACAGCCTTCGCCTACACCCCGTGCCCCAAACGGACTTACCTGCAGGCAGGTGGGAGGGCTTTTGCCAGCCACGTGCGCGCAGTCCCTCTGCGGCCCACGCCCCAGCCCCGCGAAGGCTGAAACGCTGCCAGCCTGCGGGGGGAAACCCACCCTCTCCTGCGTCTTTCTCAGCGAAAGGGAAACCCGGACCCCAGCGTGTTCCTGGGACACGCAGTCACACAGCCCGGGACTGGGACTTGGTGTTCCCATTTCGGGACTCTCTTGCCCAACGAGAGATGGGTGGTTACCCTACCCTTTTCCCGAGGGGGCCGCACGTCCTCGGTGCCCTGTTTCGAAGGAGGGAGGGCCGGTGCCCCGCTCGGGTCTCCCTGCCCGTGCCCCGGGGCAGCACCAACTGGGCTTCCCTGACGCCCCTTCTGTTAGCGTGGGACAGGCGGTGAGTCCCCCCCACTCCGCGCCTTCGGAGACTCGGTGACATGACTGCGGTCAAAGGGTCACCCAGCGGCAGAGCACAACCCCCGCCCCCGCTATCAGGGCAGCGAGGGGCCAAGCGCATCCCTAGATGGAGCCTGGGGAGTCATTCTCCCCAGTTCCTGGGGTAACCGTGGCCCTGGCAACCGTCTCCTTGGTGCCAGCCCTGAGCAACGGGCACAGAGGTAGCTGGCAGGCGCTGTGCTCCCCCCCCGCAGCGCACACCGTGGTCTGGGGGACCTGGCACCGTGTGTAGACCTGGGGACCGGGGTCCCGTTCCCCTCCGGCAAGCTCGGCAGGGTTTGCGGCTGCGCCCTTGCAGCAGGGCATTGCTCTGCTCTTTGCCAACAGGAGAGACCCGAGCCCTTGGTTTCTGCACGTGGTAGTTTTATTGGTCTGGCCGATTGCAGGTCCCTCTCCCTTCCTGGAGCTGGCAGAAGCAAGGCGGGCATGGGGCAAGCGAAGCTGCTGAGGGCAAGCCTGGGGTGGGGGGGCTCCATGCACCGAGCCTCCGTGTGCCCCGGGTGCTAGGGGCTTGGCAAGGCTGGTCCCTCCTCTGCTGCAGCCATGACGCCGTCGATCCAGTCGACGTAGGCGGCGATGCGGGTGTAGATGCCGGGCTTCTTGTAGTTCCCGCAGACCCGGGCGCCGGCGGTCACCACCCCCTCGGCCACCCCGTTACAGATGAGCGGTCCGCCGGAGTCGCCCTGCAGGAGCAAGCCAGGCGCGGGGTAGGAGGCTGGAGCGACCTGCCAGGGAGGGCTGCGGGGGGCAGGCCGCTCGGGACCCGGGGAGGTGGCTGGGGTCGAGTGATTGCAGCTACCCCCGGCCGGGGGGGGCACTGGGCCCATCACTACCACCGTCATCGGGGCCTGCAGCTTCGCTCAGCAAGGGGAAACTGAGGCAGGGGGAGCACAAGCTCTACAGAGCCATCGATTCGAAACCTGCGGGTCGTGGGGTACCTGAGCCCGGCCCTGCTGGGCCCTGCTCTCATGGTGCCATTGGGGTCCGTGCCTCAGTTTCCCTATCTAGAAAGCGGGCCGAACAAAGCACCCGAGGATTGCACACGCACTGAATGCCAACCTGCCCGCCACGTATCTCCTCTGTGCACCTGGAAAGAGGCGACGTGCGGGGCCGGGCACGAATCGGCACGGGGCATTAGACCCCCGTGACAGGAGGACAAGTGCCTGGGGGGGTTGCGTGCGGGGGCCCCCTGCGGCAGGACAGGTCGCGGTATCGTCCCCCCGGGGCCCCAGTACCTTGCAGGTGTCCTTCCTGCGGGAGTCGGTGCACAGCATCTTGTCTGTGATGGTGTTGTCGTGGTAGGGACGCTTGTTGCACTCCTCCCGGCTCTTCACCGGCCGCTCCACCTGCTGCAGCTCGTCCGGCTTCCGCCCACTGTGGCTGGTGAAGCCCCAGCCGGCCGCCTCGCACATGGTCCCGGGCAGCACGTCCACGTCCTGCCGCTGGAAGGCCAGGATCTTCACGTGCTCGCTGAGGGCCGCCTTCTCCTCCAGCTGTATTTGGGAGGCAAAGGGGCAGGGCTGGCGGAGCCGGGGACCCGCTGGGGTCAGCGGTCCGGCGCGGGCAGCGGGGCAGCGCTCACCTGGAGGAGCAGGAGGTCGTCGTCGTTGGTCTCGGTGTTGCTGCCGGGGTGGAGCACCGCGGCGCGCACCGCGTACAAGCGCTTGTGCGGCTCCGGCTGCGAGAGTGAGTGGGCTCCCAGGAGCACCTGGAAGGTCTTGCCCTTCCTGCCGGAGACGGAGGGAGGGAGGCTGCAGGGCACGGGGTGGGGAGGAGGGTGCCCTCCCCTGGACCCTGCGAGTCACCCCGAGGCCCGACGCGTCCCCGAAGGGGCCAGCCCGGCACTCACATGTCCTCCATGCAGTGCGCGGCGCTCAGCACCCACTGCTCAGCGATGAGGAACCCGCCGCACACGTGGTGCCCGTCCACCTGCAGCGAGGCCATGTAGGGCCTCTGGTGGGCCCCGGCCGTGGAGCCCCCCAGGATGCGGCCCCGGGGCCTGGACGCAACTGCGGGGGGAGAGCCAGGGTTAGTGAGATGCACCCAGGGCCTGGCTTTCTGCGCCAGGGGATATCGGACCCTCACGAGTCTCTGGGGGGTGGTCAGCGCTCGGGGCGGGGGCACAGCTGGGCACCTGGGCTTGGCACTTCAGCTCAACTCCTCTCCTGGCCGCCGTCCTGTCCTGCCTCCCAGTCTCCAGCACGGGCCGGGAGGAACCGGCCTGGCTGCCTCCGGCGCCGGGAGCCGGGCTGGCTGGGGGGGCGCGGGGAGAAAGCAGCGGGGAGGCAGGCGCTGAGCCCGACAGCAGGGGAGCAGGGTTCCTCCTGGGCTCCAGCCCTAGCACTGGCACCCATTTGCTGCCGCAGCACTCCTTGCCTCAGTTCCCCTGCCTGTGAAATGGGCGGGTAGGCTTTCACTGCAGGGAGGGAAGGGCTGAACTGGGCAAACGGAGAAGCAGCGGTTCTTGGAAAAGTGCCTGGGGGAGGCAGAAAGAGGGGGAACGTGTCTAGTTTCCCCAGCCCAGCTCCCCATTGCTTTCAGCTCCGAGCCGGTACCGGGGGCTCGTCCCTGACGCAGCCCCTGCCTGGGGCAGTCGACGTGGAGGTAGGGGAAGCAGGCAGGTGCCCGGGACTCACCGCACAGCAAGGTGCCCAGCAGCGCAGCCAGCACCAGGAGGGGAGCGGGGCGCGCCATGCTGACCGCAAGGCCTCGGTGTCCGGGCTGGAGATGGCTCTGGTGGGAGCGGAGGCAGAGCCTTCCCTTTTATCCGCGCGCCGGGGTCGGGCGAATGGGGGGGACGTCCAGGAGAGCTGAGGGGGGCAGGAAGCTGTCGCCAGCTGCTGGCTGCCCCGCTCGGGTCGGGTCAGGCGTGCTGGCTGCCAGCAGCCCGGGCTGGGGGGGGATACGGCCTCTCTCTCCCACCACCTGGACGGGGGATCTTGGACTCGGTTTCTCTCCAAACAACACTGCACAATGTGGCTCTTTGTGCACGACCTCTGCCTGCCCTCCCTTATCGCACCTCCCGCCCCGGCTCTGGGTAAACAGCAGAGCTGCGGGGCTCTTTCGCAAGCTGCCCACCTGCGAGGGCAAAGCCCCGTCCCCGGGTCCGCTTGGAGCTGGGCTGTGCAAGCTAGCCCGACGGGACCCCCCTGGTCCGGGCACCCCCCGCCAGCTCCGTCTGCAGCCACCGCAAGTCCCTGCGTGCCCGTGGCAGGGCTCCTGCTCCCCCTGCCAAGCCTTCAGGGCTGGGTGGCACCTTGGACTGATTTGCAGGCCAAGGGGTTGCCGGGGCCCTGCCAGGCAGCGCGGCACAAGAAGCAGGGAGGGAGATGCAGCGCCTCCAGCTTGTGACGCCTGTTGAGGGCAGGGGTGACGGCTCCTCGGGACCCGGCGAGAAGCAGGGGCCTGGGCGAAGCCCGTGACTCCAAGAGGTGAACTCGTCTGGGTGTGCCGCTCTTCTGACATCCGCCGCTAGAAGGAGCCAAGAGCCCAGGTCCAAGGGCGGCTGCCAGCCATGGGAGCAGGAGAGATGCTCTGCCCCCCCTGCCTCCCAGGCATGGGGTGGCGGGGCGGCCCAGATGTTTCTCTAGCTCACAGCTGGGTCCCGAAGTGCGGGGTAAGACCTGGCCTCTGAGGCCTGGCCCTGGGTACCGGCCCTCCCCACCTCCGCGTGGACAGGACAGAGAGCACTGGCACAGGGGACTAACCCAGGTGGTGTCCAGGATCACTTTGGCCCGTGTGCGTGCATGCATGCGTGCGTGTGTGTGTGTATGCATGTGTCTGTGCATGTGTGCCAGTGTATGTGCGAGACAAAGGCCTGCCCTGCCTTGCAGGTGCCCGTTGCGTGGGCAGGGTGCGGGCACAACACCAGGAGTTTCCTCTCCTCTCCTGCCCCGCTGCCCGGCTCCTTCCAGCAGGCAAGAGGGCTCCAGATTGTGCCGCCCGTGCTGGGGACAGGCCAGACGCGGGACATCCCCACTGGGAGAGCCAGGGCAGAAGCGGAAGGCACTGTGGGGCGGGCGGGGGGAGCTTCCCATGGACAGATAATTCCTGGTCCGTGCCTTTTCCCACCCTGAGCCGCAGGAAAATGCTGAGACGCGTCCAATTCCACCGTCATTTTCCCCCCGGAGAGGCCGAGCTCGTTCCGCCCGGTGAATCATTTGCCATCGCTCATCGCGGCTCCCGGGTTAGATTAATCACAGGGTTGCGGGGAGAGGGGAGGGAGGAAGGACTGGCTCCGTCCCCGAGACAATAACGCGGCCAGGTAGCATGGAGCCCAGCGGGGAGCGACGCGCGTTGCAGAGCAGCGCCGTGGGGCGCGAGGCGTGGCAGGGAGCGGAAGGTGTCGCGGGTCGCGTGGCCTGCACCCGCGGGGCCTTTGCGCTCGCTGAGACTTTCCAGCGGGCAGCGGCGTCTCCGAATGCAACGGCTGCATTTCTTTTTCTGGATGAAAAACCAAGGGGGGGAAAGAGAGGCTTTACCGCGACCCCCCAAAAGTTGATGAGAAACCTTCCCGGTTTTCCTCCCCAAAAGAGTTGGGGCGGAAAACTGCCTTCTCCCCCCACCCGCAGCAGCTGAGCAGCTGGCAAAGAGGCGCCGGGGGAGGGATAAGGATCTTTCATCTTTAATACAGGACTCGGAGGCAGTGGGCTGCTCCCCTGCCACTTCCACATGCAACAGCGGTGACAGGCTGGCATTAACCGCCACCTCTGCCGGCATCTGCGCCAGGAGGCACGGGCAAGGGGGTTGAAGGGGAGGCCGACCTCCAAGCCCGGGTGTAGGGGCGGCATCAAAGCCCAGGAGCGGTGTGTGCGCGGTGGGGGGGCCACGCAGCGGCTAGAGCTGGGGAGACCTGGGATTGAGGATGCCCGGCTCCGTTCCTAGCCGCGGGAGGGGAGTCAGGGCTCGGGGCCGCTCCAGGGCCTGGGGTGGCAGGCGAGGGGCCCCGGGAGAGGTGCCCCCGGGAGGCGCTACCCGATGCCGGGAGCCCCAGATGCAGGCGCAGGCAGCCTCCGTGTTGCTAGGTTACCGGCCGAGGATTTTGCGATGCGAGGCACATTTGCACACCTCCCGCCCCTCCCTCGGGGATGCGCCCTTTCCCGTACGGCGGCTTCTCCTCCCCTCCTCCTGCCATCTTCCAGGCAGGTCCTGGCCCCGGGCCCCAGGTCCCTGGGGCAGCTGGGGCGGGCATTGAGGGCCTGGCTGCAGGCCCTCCTCCTGCCCAGCTGGTAGAGCCCTGCCTGCACCCCTGCTACCTCCCGGGGCCCCCGCTGAGAGCCCCTGGGCATCCCTTGCACCAGGCGGGGCAGGGGCACCCCTTGTAAAGGACTCTGGCATAGTCCTTTACCGGTGGTGGGGCTGGGAGGAGGGAGCACCCGGTCTGCACAGGATGCGCAAGCTCGCCGCAGTGGGGGGACCCTGCGTGGTGGGGAGGGGGTCCGCGAGCAATAGGAAACGGTGCTGCTGAAGGGACCCTGTTGCTACCCGCAGCCCTGGCACCCAGCCACAGCCCCCGCAGGGACGCAGCAGCCCCGGTGGAAGGCCATGCTTCCCTTTCAAACGAGCTGCAAACCTTTTGGGCGTGCTCGCCGTGTGCGCCAGGGCACCCTGTCGCTGCCTGCAGCCTCCCTGGGTACGGGGGAAGCAAGCGAGCATCCTGGGCACCCCAGTGCCCAGCTTCAGCCAACCTGGGGGACTCGGGAGCCCCAGCAGTTCCCCTTTCAACGGGGTGTGGCGCTTCTGGGGGTGCTCCCTGTGTGCTCCAGGGGCCCCTGTGGCTGCCTGCAGCCCCCTTGGTTATGGGGAGGGGAGCAATGCCAACCTAGGGGTCTTGGCAGCCTCGTGCTTCCCTTTTAAGCGGGCTGCAAAGCTTTTCGGGTGCTCCAGGGCGCGCAGGTTACCGGGAGGGCAGTGATGCCCACCCAGGGCGCTGCGTGGGAGGCTGCTGCCAGGCTCCCGGGGGTGCCCCCCTGCTGGGCTGGGCATGGGGGGGCACCCAGGAGCCCAGCGGGGGTGTGGGGCACGCAAGGAGTGCGCCCGGCCTCAGCTGGGCAGGGGGAGGGGGCGTCGCGGTCCCTCCCACCCCCAGCCCGGCGCGGCGCAGCCCGGCGGCGGCGGCTGCAGCAGGCGCGGCGCGGTGCGGTGCGGTGCGGCGCGGCGCGTGCCCGGGGGTCCCCGGCCGCATCCCCGGGGGGGTCCCTTTGTCTCGGCTCCGCAGAGCGCCGGACCCCCGCCCCGCCCCTCCCTCCCCCCTCCCCGCGGCCGGGGGCGGAGGCGGAGGCAGTGCCGCGCTGCTCGGCGCCCGCAGCCGCAGAGGTGAGTGGGGGGCGCGTGGGGCGATCCCGGCTGGGGGCAGGATCGGCCCCTTCCCCTGCTGGGGGGTCGGGGTGGGGAGGGACGGGACGCAGCCCCCACTTGTTAGCCCGCACGGGTGGGGCGTGGGGGTGGTCCCTGCCCCTCGCTCCCTGTCCCGCCTTTGTCCCGGGGGCTGGGTCCCCCCCACGCCAGTCCGAGCCCCGCACGGTGCTGCCCCGGCTCCTTGCCCCCAGCCTGCGGCCGAGCGTGGAGTTGGTGGGGTGGGAGCGCGGCGCGGGGATGCATGCCCACCCCGCCGGCCCCAGGACCCCCCGGCTCTGCCCTCTTCGCGGCCTGATGCCCACTGACCCGTCCCGTTGCCGTGTGCCCGCTGTGCAGGCAGCCCCCGAGCTGACACCATGATCTCCCCGAAGGAGAAGTCCAAGGCTCCCAAGGACAGCATGACCCTCCTGCCCTGCTTCTACTTCGTGGAGGTGAGCGAGGGTCCCCCCTCCGGCCCCCGAGGCAGCGTTGGGGGAGTCTCCCTGGGGTGGTCCGGGCAAGGGGGTGGTTCCTGGGGCTGCGCCTGGGTGGCTCGGAGATGGTGGGGGCTGCAGGAGCTCTCCGCTCCCTTCCTGCCCCGCCGGTGTGCAGGCGTGGGGCAGTCAGTGCAGAGCCGCCCCAGGGCTGCTCTATCTGCCCCCCGCTCCCCACGGCTCCCGTGCGGGTGAGGAGCCCCGTGGTACAGTGCCTGGGGCTGTACAAGCCTGTCGCGGACATCCCGGCGGGCCACGGCGCAGGGCTGGGTGTCGGGACTCCTGGGCTCTTTCCCCGGGAGAGTGTTGTCCAGTGGTTAGAGCAAAAGGGGCTGGGAAGCAGCTTTGGCTCCGTTCCCCCACAGCCCCGGGGTGGGCGGCTGACTTGGAGTCGGGGATCGGAGCCCCGTCCCGCGTCCGGGCAGGATGTGGCCAGCCAGGGCGGGACGGGAGAGCTCCTGGGTGCCCGGCCGAGTGCGATCAAGTGGGAAGAGCAGGGGCGAGCTGGTGTGCGGATCCGGGGGTCTGCTGTGGGTGCTGGGGGCTCCCCGTCCGCCTTCGTCATGGGGAGGGGGGTGGGACTTCCCTGGTCCCAGAGCAGGGCTCCGGGGAGCCAGTCTCTCACGATAGCTGGCCCCGGCTCCTGACCGGCTGCCACGTCCCCCCGGCCTCAGCTCCCCATCGTGGCCTCCTCCATCGTGACCCTGTACTTCCTGGAGCTGACGGACCTCTTCAAGCCGGCCAAGGTGGGCTTCCAGTGCTACGACCGGGCCCTCTCCATGCCCTACGTGGAGACCAATGAGGAGATGATCCCTCTGCTCATGCTGCTCAGCTTGGCGTTCGCGGCGCCGGCCGCCTCGGTGAGCGCTGGGACCCGGATCGGCAGCTGCCTCCGTGGGGCGGGCAGTGCTGGCCATAGAGGCAGTGTCCAGCACCTCTAGGCAGAGGCTGGTCCGGCCCCTGCCGTGCAGTGCCAGGCTGC
Organism: Caiman crocodilus; assembly: GCA_030014935.1. NCBI lineage: Eukaryota > Metazoa > Chordata > Crocodylia > Alligatoridae > Caiman > Caiman crocodilus. Next base: position 439,306 of record JAGPOW010000745.1, on the reverse strand, counting down.
GATGGCTCGGAGTCCAGCTGGGCAGTGCCGGGGCAGGAGGGTGGCGAGAGTAACCATCCGTGCAAATGGTGCCCAGACCCTGCTCCTTGCTGGGAGAAGGTGGAACCAGTGTCGGCTGGGGGGATGCCCACGCTGAGGTCTGCCCCTCCTTCTCCCTGCCCCCAGATCATGGTGGGCGAGGGCATCGTGTACTGCCTGCAGTCCAAGCTGAAGGGGCGCGGCGGGGCCGAGGGCAGCATCAACGCCGGCGGCTGCAACTTCAACTCCTTCCTGCGCCGGACGGTCAGGTTTGTGGGTAGGTTTGGCTGCGGCACCTTTGCCCTTTTTGGGGGGCTGAAGTGGGAGCCAGGAGGAGCATGGGCGCCTCTAAGGCCTCAGCTCATGCCCCCGGGCAGGGCAGAGACCATGCTATACCGCTGTGCTTCTGCAAAGCTCCCTGCTTCACGCCTGCCCCGAGGACCCCCAGGCTTTTCTTCCCTTCTGGGGAAGGAGTCTTCGGCCTTCTCTGTTGCCGTGGGCTCTGCCTGACCCCCCAGAAGTGGCTGCATTTCACCAGGGAAGGAAGAGGTGGATCTGAGCCTGCCGTTGCCCTTTGCCCCCACAAAAGCCCCAGTGAGGCGGGAAGGGGGCAGGGTGTGGGGGAGGCGCCTGCAACCCCCTCCTGGCTTCCCCAGGCGTGCACGTGTTTGGCCTCTGCGCCACAGCCCTGGTGACCGACGTGATCCAGCTGGCCACGGGCTACCACGCGCCCTTCTTCCTCACCGTCTGCAAGCCCAACTACACGCTGCTGGGCATCTCCTGCGACTCCAACCCCTACATCACCCAGGACATCTGCGCCGGCCCCGACCAGCACGCCATCCTCTCTGCCAGGTAAAGACTGAGGCAGGCAGGAGGACCCTTGCAGGTGGTGGGGTGCAGGGGCCTTCCTCATGCCTGGCACCCCCAGTGCTGCAGGCCTGGACCCCTGGGCAGGGGCAGGGGCTGGAGCGGGCTCCTGTAGCTCAGCTCTGTTGCGGCCTTGCAGGAAGACTTTCCCGTCTCAGCATGCGACGCTCTCGGCCTTCGCCGCTGTCTACGTGTCGGTGAGTTGGCTCCGTCTCCTGCGGATTTGCCCTGTGCTCATCTAGGGTGCCCACGCACATACGTCCCGTGCAGACGTGCTGCGTGTACTGGTCCCGGGGCTGAAATTTCGCCAAGGCTGAGGGAGCACAGCCGGCGCCCTCGGAAATCTCGTGTTCCCCGCACGCCTGCCGAGGTGCACGGAAACAACATGGACGGGGCAATGCGTGATCCTGCCCGCGAGACCCTCCTGTGCACGTGGACACGGGACTTCTTTCTAGGCTGGCCTGCATGGTCGTCCCCCCCACTGCCCTCCAGTGCGCGCGTGAGCGTGCGCACACACACACGCACGCACACACATGCATGCAAATTTGTGCGTGATGCTCTCTCACGTGCACAGGTAAGCACATGATGCTCTCACACGCACGTGGGTAGGCTTGCATGGGATGCTCTCACGTGCATGCATGCGCACAGGTAAGCACTTTGTGCTCTCACGCACGTGCTCCCGCCTTGCTCTGCCTCCTTCCAGATGTACTTCAACTCCATCATCTCGGACAGCACCAAGCTCCTGAAGCCCATTCTGGTCTTTGCCTTCGCCATCGCGGCCGGCGTCTGCGGCCTCACCCAGATCACCCAGTACCGCAGCCACCCCATCGACGTCTACGTGGGCTTCCTCATCGGCTCTGGCATCGCCGCCTACCTGGTGAGTGCCCCTGCCTGGGCTGGGAGCAGAGCCCCTTTGGCAGCTGCCCCAGGCCTGGGCATGAAGGGCTGGGGCAGGGAGTGTCCTCAGCATCCCCCGCCAGGAGCATCTCAATGCCTTCTGCAGCATGGCAGGAGAGATGCTCGCCCCCAGCCCCTTGCGAGCTGGGCGGCCAATGCCCCTTGCCTCCTGCCCTCCCAGGCCTATCACGCAGTGGGCAACTTCCGCGCACCCACGGAGAAGGCCCCGGCTCAGGTGCCAGCCAAGGACGCGCTGCGGGCGCTGACGCAGCGGGGCCACGACTCGGTGTACCACCAGAACAAGTCGGTGAGCACGGACGAGCTCAACCCCCAGACCCGGCTGGACGAGGTGAACCGCCAGGTCCAGCGGGAGAAGAACTCCCTGGGCAGCCTGAAGCGGGCCAGCGTGGACGTGGACCTGCTGGCCCCCCGCAGCCCCATGGGCAAGGAGAACATGGTGACCTTCAGCAACACGCTGCCCCGCGTCAACACGCCCTCGCTGGACGACCCGGCGCGGCGCCACATGACCATCCACGTCCCCGTGGACGCCTCCCGCTCCAAGCAGCTCATCACCGAGTGGAAGCAGAAGTCGCTGGAGGGCCGCAGCATGACGCTGGCGGAGGAGGTTGGGAGGGCGGCCGCCGAGGCCACGGGCGGCGAGGACGACGACCACATCCCGCCCTCGCTCTACCCCACGGTGCAGGCGCGCCCGGCCGAGCGGGCCGCCATGGGGCCCCGGGTCCTCATCCAGCCCCGGCCGGGCGCCTCGCAGCTGGTGCACATCCCCGAGGAGAGCCAGGGCAACGTCAACCTGTCGCCCAACAGCAGCTCGGCCGTGAGGGCCAAGTGGATGATGATGGCGGAGAAGGGGGCGTCCCAGCGCGTGGCCAACCCGCCCCGCCTCATGCAGGTCATCGCCATGTCCAAGCAGCAGGGCCTGGTGACGGTGACGCCCAAGCACTCGGAGACGTCCTCGTCGTCCACCAGCTCCGACTCGTCCCAGTACCGCTCCCCGTCGGAGCGGGACAGCTCCAGCATCGTCACCATCGACGCCCACGCCCCGCACCACCCCGTCGTCCACCTCTCCTCCGGCAACGGGCCCTGGGAGTGGAAGGCGGCCTCCAAGGGCGCGGATGGGCCAGATGCCTACGAGCTGAACGAGATGGGCAAGGATTACCGCGGCTTCCGGCCCACCAAGAGCGCCGGCGTGTCCCCGGGCTCCTCCGTCAGCGACATCGAGCAGGACGAGCCGCGCTACGGCAGCGTGGCCACCATCAACGTGGCGGTGGGCGGCGGCGACGAGAGCCTGCTGGGCACGGCCAGCCGGGAGTCCACGCTGCGGAGGAAGCCGGCCAGCCTGGCGGGCGGGGAGAAGGACGGGCAGGCGGACAGCGAGACGGACAACTACTACAAGAAGATCCAAGCCAACCGGAGGTTCAAGGAGTAACCCTCCGTCCCGGCCCCCCGGCCTCCCCCGGCCGCAGAGAGCGGGGAGCTTTGTAAATACCTGCTTCCTTGGGGGGGGGGTCTTGTCATCACGCGGCCCGGGACGCCCGCGGAGCAGCATCGAGGGGCTGGGGGGTTTGCCAGGGGGCACGGCTCTGCGAGGCCACGTGGATGGAGCGCGTCCGTCCGGTGGCTGAACTCTGGACCCTGTAAATATGGCATTGGTTGGAGGTGGGGGGGCGCCGCGGAGACCCCTGCCGCACCTCTCCGAGGGGCCAGCTTGCTGCAGCAGGGGGTCCAAGCCCGGCTGCGGTCCCCAGTTGCTTGCTGGCCCGGGGGAGCGCGGGGGGCTGTGGCCTCAGTTGCTTCCGCTGCGGGAGGCGGGATGCAGCCGGCCGGGGTCGTTGGGAGAGGGGTTTTGGGGGGGCACCAGAGCTGCCCCGCGCCTGCTGGCACCATCGAGGGGCTCGGGATGCCAGCCCCGGAGCGAGCGTGCGGGACAGCCCGCCCTCTGCCACGGGGGCAGCCGTGGTCTGGGCTCGGGCTTCGGGGGTCTCCCGGCTAGGCAGGGCCGGAGACAGCGGTGGGCGAATATGGGCATGCATGTGGGAGTGGGGGGCTGTATCGTGGGAGAAGCACCCCCTCCAGGACAGGGTGGCAGCCCGGAGGGAGGGGGGCTCTCGATCGGCACTGGGGGCCGGGAGAGGGGGAGTCTGTGCCGGACGATCAGGGCCGAGTTTTCTTACGTTTCGCCCAGACCCGGTGCTTTCACTCGGCCTCCGGCGCTCGGCTAGAGGCCCTGGGGCTACGGGGCGGGGGGTGATTGGGGGTGCTGCTCTGATCCTCCTTCCCGGCCATTGCTGGGAGGCTTCGGGGGGCAGGCAAGACGTCGGGCCGTGCCCCGCTCAGGGGGTCGCGCCCTAAGGCACTTGGTGCCACGCTGGGGTGGGAGGGAGGGAGGAGGGTTTCCGCGGTCAGAGATGCCGCGCTCTTGGCAGGGCTGGGGGCTTGCGCCCCGCTTTGTAAAGGCATCCATCAGGCGCCGCCTGAACCCGCTGGGATTTCACAGAAATAAAGACCTGAACCTTTGCTGCCTGCTGTGTTGGGAGGTGGGGAGCAGCCGGGGGCTGTGCTGGAGACCCCCGTTCAAGCCCGGTTTCCCATCCTCCCCCACCCCGCGCAGAGGCCAAGGGGTGCGCGCACCCGTTCCCCAGGCTCCCCCGACTCTCGCGGGGCCTTGCCCCCGGCCTGCCCGCGTCGGAGCTGAGCCCCCTGCTTGCCTCGGCGGTGCCCGAAGCACCAGGCGTCAGACCTGGGCGCACGCTCGGGGGCGGGTGGACGGGCGGATACGCGCGCGTGCGCGGGGGATCCAGCGAGGAGGGTAACGGGGCCCCGTGTTGTTGCTGGCACTCTGGTTCCCAACCCGGCCATGCAGCATGCACGGGCACGGCCCCGGCGGAGGCAGGCGTTGCACAGAAACCAGTTCATGCGATCAGGAACTGATGTAAACGGGTAGCAGAACAGAAGCTCAGTTCAAAATGTCTGGAACCGGTTGACGACGCGCCTGGTTGAACGCCGCGTCAGACGCAGCTGGTTTAGGCCACGGCTTAGGAAACTTCTGTCCCAGACCGGAGAGCAAGCACGAGGCGTGCGTGCCTCCCAGGCCGGCCCGTTTCAGGTGCACACGCCGCAGGTGCCTCCGGAGACGCCGCACGCCGAGGGCTGTGCACAAGCACTCATGCAAAGGCACGGCCTCCCTCCCGCTGGGCACAGACGCCTCCAACCGCTGGGGGTGCTGGGCCAACCAGACCTCCCCAGAGGACCCCTGCCTCATGCCACGTGGGCTCGGGCTCCCTGCGGCCCTGGCCAGCGCGTGGGAGAAGCCCACCCTGGCGCCAGCGGGAAGTGCCGACCCCAGCAGGTTTTTGCTGCGTTGCCATAACAACGGCGCGGAGCCGTGAGCTGGAGCCCAGCTCCGGGAACGCATGCAAGGCGGGGGCGAGGCGCTAGGACATCGATCGCCAGGGCTGCGGCGCGCAGCAAAGCTCCCCGTGCGACAGCCACGAGAGCCGACACCCCGGCGGGCGATGCCCCCCATCCTTCCTATCCGTCTCCAACGCCCCTTCTCCCCGCCATTGCTTTCGAGGGCTCAGAGGATGCTGATCCTCTGCCCCGACCTGGAGCAAAGCCCCTGATGGAGCCCACCTGGAGCAAAGGGGCTTGCTTTGCCCTCGGACGCCGTCCTGATCCGGGGGCTGCCTTGCAACGGGGTCCCTGGCACGAGCCCTCGGCTCTCCGCACGGGCAGCGCAGCATTGCCCCCGTGATGTCCCCATCTCTGCCGCGAGCCCCCTGCCCCTCTCCCTAGGCACCGGCTCCGCCATCCCCTCCGCTCCCCGGCAGCTGGGCCCAGCGGAGGAATGCGCCGGGGGCCGGTCGGATTCCTGCTGCTCTCCTGCCCCGCTCCCCGTCTCCAGACGAGCGAGACCCCAGCCCCGGTGCAGCGAAGCATCTGCTGTCATTTGTCACGGCTTGTAAATCAGGCTGGAGGGAACGGGCCCCGGGGGGCTTCGGCAGCGAGAAGCCGCAGGGGCTGGGGTGCAAATTCGGTGTCAGATCAGATCGCAAGGGCAGGGTCCAAGCAGGGGTCTTGCACAGCAGCCCTGGGCTTAAAAACAGCAGAGGGGCGGGCGCGACATGCCAGAGAGAGATGGCAAAGAACGTGCCTGCCGAGCTCGGCTCACCCGGGTTAAAGCCATGCCGAAGACCAGCAGATCCAGGCCTGGATGTTAGGTCCAGCCCTAGACTTCCCCTTCGGGTTGCCACTGATGCTGCCCACTTGAATTTAAAGCCCCCCGTTGCATCGTCTCCACCCCGTCATTGCCCCTGGGGAGCTGGCCCGAGTCGTGCCTCACTTAAAAAGCACACCTGCGGGTCCCCAGCACCAGCCACTCGCGGCCCAGGCACTGCCCTGGACTTGTGCTCCTCTCCATCCAGCCCAGTCTGGCTGGGAGGAGATCCCTGCCCAGCTGGGCCCAGCACCTGATCTGTGCCTTACGTGGGATCGGCGCGTACCCAGCCCTGCAGCGTGACGCTGGAGCCAAGGCACCTTTGTGTTGCGGCGGGTGCGTGCAGAAACGCGACCCCCGGGACCCCCAGGAGAGGAGCGGGGGAGATCAGCAGGCCGCGCAGAGTGCCTTGCACTGTGGCCGTTCCTATTTTTCGCAGCGCGTAAGCTAGAGCAGCCTCGTGGCTGCTCTGGACGACCCCAGAGACGCGGCCGCCGAGTGCAGCGAGGGGGAAGGCGATTTCCAGGTAGCAGTAAATCAAAGCCACGATTCCCCGCAGGCCGTGCGCCAAGACGGACGGCGTCCCCACACCTGTGCCGGGCCCACAGCCCGCCTGGGACCCACCAGAGATCGCGCTAAACTGCTCTCGCCGACGGGATTAGCGGCGACTCTCCGAAAGCCCGGGGCTTGCAAACATATGGATTATCCCGACTCTTTGCAATGGAAAAGCCATCTGGGGATTAGGGCCAGGATCGAGTACAGCCGCTGGCGAGGGGCACGGGGGGCCGCGACCTAGTCGGGCAGGGGGTGTTGATCTTTTCTTGCTCGGCGGGCAGCATTTGTGGCCCGGGGGTCTCGGCAGGTGGGTGCCCCCTGGGTGGGCTGGGGGCAGCCTTTAGCTTGGGCCTGGAACGAGGCACCTTCTCCCCCCGCCGCCCAGCCCACGGGGGCAGGACCCGGGCACTGCCCACGCGCAGCGGTCTGGAGCAGCGCAGCGATGCTCCCCCCGCTTGGCAGCTGGAAATCGCTTTACAGCCGCGCGCCAGGGTCCCGGAGTGGAACAAAGGGAGGCCAGGACCGGGGGCGGCTCCGGGGCCACAGGTTGGCGACGGAGGAAGATGCGATAGCCACCCCCTGCCCTCCTGCCCGGGGGCGATCGGGCTGCAAGAGGCGCTGGTGTCCTGGGGGGAGGGGAAGCGGCCTGCCTTCCCGCCCCCTCCGCATAACACAGCTCTCACAGCTCATTAAAATGATTAATGGCTTCACACTCTGCTTCATGCTTTCTCTGACCCAGCAGTTTCCATAGCAACGGCCATCCCCTGCTACCGCTCTCCATCTCCCCCTACCACGGCGTCCCGGTCCCCTCCGCGCGGCCGGGGAGGGGGGCGAGGGCGGCGGGGCCGCATCCCGCCGTCCCCGGGTGCGGGCGCTGAGCCCCCGGCGTGCTGCCGGACCCCCCTGCCCGGCTAGGAGAAGGAAAAGGAGGGGCCGGAGGGGAGCGACCTGCCTAGCAGGGGTGCCCTGACCCCCGAGACCCCCGACTATGCAGCCACGCCGAGCCGGGCAAAGACCCCGGGCGCCCCAGCGCGGGCACACGGCTCCCTGGGAGCCAAGACGTCCCCCGGCTCGGGTTGCTGATCTGCACACACGCAGAGGGGCACGGCCTTCCTTGATGTCCAAGGAAGGCTACAGGTGAACACGGGGTGGCCCACGCGCCACGGAGGCAAGGATCCCCCCACTTGCCTCCTCTTTGTTGCTTCCAGCCGGAAGCCCACGGTCTGTCCCTCCGAGGAGCCCCGCGTCGCTCGGCCGTCTGGGGACACATGTTGGCTGGCGGGGAGGCAATGAAGACGACTGACCCCCCGGGGGCACTGATCAAACCCGACACGCTTCTTAACCCCAGGAACCTGCTCCTGCCGCCAGCCTGACGGGAGCCGACAGGGCTCCACGCTGGGAGACAGGACTCAGCCCCGGGAAGGTGGCACTGCCGCCTCGCCTGCGCTTTGCAAAGAGGGCTCCGATTGAGATGCCAAGGGCCCGGAGGGGTTTCCGAAGCACCTGCGCTGGCAGCCGGAGGATGCACCGTCTGACCCCATCGTGCGCCATCGTGGAGCATCACTAATCCCACCCTGTGCAGGGGAGAAGGCTGCTCTGGGAGCCAAGCAGACTTCCTTTCCCCGGCGATGCCCGAACCCCTCCAGTGGGCACCTGAGATCCGGGGAGCACGTTGCCATGCTAGAGGCTTTGATCCCGTGGGCTGGACAGGGCTAGGAGTTCCCCGACACTTGCCGCTGTCTTGACAGGGACTTGGCTGGAGTTGGGTTAGGTCCAAGCTCAGCTCTGGCCTGCTGGGTGACACGGGCAACCCTCTTGTGCCTCAGTTTCCCCCATAGGTGAGCAATGATACTGACCTCCTTCATGTGGGGCCTCGAGAGCGATGGGCAGGCACTGGTCCCAGCCTCGGAAAGCGTCTTCAGCCAGATCAAATGGAGACACCTGGCATTGCAAACAGAAGCGTCCATGCACAGCAGACCAAGGAGCCCACTTTACCTTCCCACCTGCAGGTAGTTCCTAACGTCCCGTCTGCGCTGCCTACTCTTGGACAAACCCCAAAGGACTTGGGTGCAACGATGCCGGTTCCCACGCGTGGGACCAGCCTTCGTTACTTGAAAATTAAACCAGCTCAGAGGCCGCAAAACCCCAAGGAAGACCACCTGGCTTTGACTTCAGGCCCGTTTGGATTCGGGGTGTAGCTCATCGGTCCGCGGCATCCTGAGGTTAGCAGCCTCCGCTGGCTTAACCCTGCAGATAAGCTCACCGGGAAGGGCTCAGCTAGTTTGCTAGTGGGCAGTGTTAAAGGGGACGGAAAGATGCAGCACAGGCAGGTGTTTATCAGTATGATGGTAGTACCCAGAGGGCATCGGCAAAGGTCAAGTCCCCGTGCGTTAGGAGCTGCACCTTCTCCCTGCAAGACAGCTGCTGCTGGGCCTCGCTGGACAGCACGGCTAGAAGGCAGGCACGGAAAGGACTTGCCCCAAGTCACACAGCGGCATGGAGGCCCATCTTGCGTCTGCTGTCAGACTCCGCTCAGGGACTCGCGGTCGCAGGTGCGACGCCTGCCAGCACGATCCTATGCAGCGTCACCGCCTGAGCTGGCCGTGCCCTCCTGCACGCTTCCCACCACCGCTACAAAACAGCAGGCAGAAACCTCCTTGCTATTCCAGCTCACCTGGCCTAACCCCGGGAGCAGGTGCAGGGCTCGGGGCAAAGGTGTGCGCACGACTCTCAACGGGGAGAACAGGCCTAGGGTCCCTGGGCAACGGGAGCCCGTTGCTCCTACTGACATTCCAGGAGAGCGGAGCGCCTAATTCCCTTGGGGTGTGAAAACCCCGGCCCACAGCAGGACGTCCATGCCCGTCCCGCTCTCTAGGGTTTCAACTCCACCTTCAGAGTGAGAGAAAAAGCCGTAAGACCTGGCATCCCACTTCGGGAGCTGAAGGCGCAGGGCGCTCCGGCCTGTTCAACGAGTCCTTCCCAAAGGGAGCCGGTCTCTCATGCAGCCAAGTCTAGAAAGAACAACGGCTCCTATCACCTAACCACCTGAGAATTAGCTGCCCTCTGATGTCTGGACGCTTTTAGCTTCCTTTTTTGACACCCCTATCTTTCCCTTCTATTCCCAAGACGTACACTTTCGATAACTTCCCTTCCTGGGGGCCTCGATGTCAGCCCCGAAACCTTCCCTTCCTGCTGCAGAACCGGGTACAAGAGGCTTTAGCAAGAAAAGCACGCTCTCTTTGCCAGGACAGCTCAGACAAATGGCTGCAGCTCTCTCGAATCCCACCTCGCAAAATCAGCTCGAGATGGAAAGCCCTTATTGATTCAGGCCAGGTCCCTGTTAAGGCGCAACGGTTTGCTACACTACATTTCCTAGGCTTTTATCCAGCGTTGTTTTAATCCCACGCTGACAAATGCATCGCA
>JAGPOW010000745.1:417348-428802 GCA_030014935.1 Caiman crocodilus | reverse complement strand
GGGAAGCGATTACTGGAAATTTACCCTCTTCTCTCAATTATCAGCCTTCTTTAAAGCGGCAGTCAGGGAGTAACTAAAGACCAAAGCTGACAAGCAAATAGCAGAGCAGAGCAGAGCTATTAAGGAGGGAGCTTGCAGGGGGACAGCACTGAAAGCTAGAGGAGGACGACCGTAGGAGGTAACCGGTGCCACTCCAATACATGTAGAAACACGAGGAGGGAGGGGGTTTGAAGTGTGGAAGTCACCTTGCGCTTCAGCCTCTAAAGGACAAAAGTGTGGAAAGCTTCATCAGAGCACGCTGAGCGAGCCTTGCCGAGGCCCTTAGGGGCGCTAGGACAGGAAGGAAAGGTTAAGCTTCCTAGCGAGGACTGAGGTTTCGTGTCACCGGTGCTGCGCCAAGGATTTTTGCTTGCGTAGCAGAGCCCAACAAGACACGAACGTGCACCTGGCTCGGGGGATTGCGATCTGTCCAATCTACACACCAAGCTATGCAATTCAGGCACATCTGCATGTAACCGCCTCCGAAGCCATGGCTCAGCGACTTGGATGCAGACAGGCTTATTTTTGTGCAATAGATGTTAGTGGGGGGTGGAAAGATCTGGTCTTGGGGGGGCTGTAGTAACACGTCTAGAGTCTCTGCACCCTTGTGCTCCGTGCGGTTAGGTGAAGGCAACCCCACAGAGGAGTTTTGATCCTTTGGAGTTTCCTACAAGCAAAGTCCTGGCTACAATGGGGAAACTTAGCAAAGAGAATAGCCCCCACTGTTGCTACATCTGCCAAAAAGGTTTTAAGAAAGAAAAAAAAAATATTGCTTACAGAACAGATTCCAGTCTTATCATGGCTTGAGGCTCAGCGACACCTTGCTTTTTATGCTGCCTTATCCTTTGGTTTTGCCATAAAGGCTACAGGAGCTCCCACCTGCCACTAAAAAGGGGGAGCTTTTCTGAGAGTCCCCTCGGTCACAGCATTGCTGCTTTTAAGGGTCGCAAGATGATGTTTCTTCAGAGCCCGGCAGCGCTAAAGTAACAGAAAAACGAATGCCGTCGGACCCTGAACAGCGCTGTTCGGAGGCGGCTCGGGGCAGCGATTGCTGCACATTCACACCACGAATCCCAAAGCAAGGTCTTTTGCAGCAACCGGAGCGCCTAGTCTCCTGTCAACACGTTGAAGGAGCATTTGATTTTCTTTGCAGGGTGGTAGCTTGTAGCTGTGACGGTCTAAGGACAGGGGCAGAAAAGGTTATGTGGGTGAATCCGATATCTTTTATTAAGCTCTTTGCTTTTCTTGTTGTTTGTTCACGTGTCAGCCTGGGAAGGGAGGGAGTCCAGGTGTGTGTCCTGGCTGCTTTTTCCTCTAGACCAACACAGCTACATCCCGATACCCGACGCATAAAAGATATCGAGTTTTAGCCGATTTTTAAAATGAAATCTTCCTATTTTTCCCCAAGGAGGAAGCAACTTTGACCACCTGACACCTGAGACAATGCTCCTGCTTTTGTTCCAGCTAATTTGCTTCGTCCCAGAGCCTCACAAGAGAGGCAAGAGACTATTAGCTCAGAACGGCCTGCCCCGAGAAGTTCTCCATCTACTGACTCCTAAGTGAAATCCTATGAAATGCGCACTTTCATTTACAGTCTTTTCTCCGAAGCCTGACGAAGGGTGCGCGTGCCTGAAAGCTTGCAATTCAAGAATTTTTTTGCAAAAAATGTAGTTGGTCTAATAAAAAAATATCACCTCTCCCATGAGCCTCGGTTGCCTTTTCCTCTAGACCGGCATGGCCACAACCTGGATGCCCGTTTTACTAATCAGCATATAGATTCTGCATGCTAGATTAAGCGAGTTGCGAAATGGTTGACCTAGACAGACAGGCTCTGTGAATAGACTGATTGTTTGAAGCAGTTGCATCTGGCGAGGTCCCTACCCCGAGCTGGGGGAGTTGCTTTGAGAGCAGGGTTAAGGTCCCTCTGAACTGCACAATGGAAGGGCAGCAAGGGGAAGAACCGAGTCGCTGGTGCTCTGACCTGGTGACTTCTCTTTCCAGAGAAGGATGCTGAATTGGCGTCTAAAAAGGTGAAGTTGCATGTATTTGGGTGGTAGGTAACAGGAGATCGTGGTGCTCGGAGCCTGGCTTGGGTCCCTGAAGTTGAATTCCTGGAAACCCCGTGCGTGTGCACTGCCAGAATGGCTGACTGGGCAAAAATGATCCTTGATAGACGAAAGGGACAATCTCAAATTTACTATGGGCTTCCAAAGGCAGCAGCGAAAGGGAGATACATTAGAGATTCGGGAAAATAGCAAAAACTTCCCCAAAGCAGCAGATCAAGAGCAAGGGATCTAGCCGCTGTAATCGTGAATGCAAAGTTCATCCTCTCCAGCAGACCCTGGAAGGCAGAGATAAGGCCGTCCTGGAGGCTGCCCAGTCATCTTGTGCATGGAGAGCAGCTAAGTGGGATGGGAAGCGGTGAGACTTCAAAGGGAGGGAAGATTATTAACAGAAAAGGTTGGCTTTCTAGAACAGAACTGCAGCCCTGAGCCTAATAAGGCAGGAGCAGCAGTGGGCAGGACGGGCTAATTAAAGGAAAGCTTTGAGCCGAACTCAAAGTGAAAATGACTGGGAAGGTTTTGGCGAGCACAACAGTTGTGATAGAGCAGGGAATACCGATAGACCCCAGGCTGCCAGGTGCAAGGGAAAATGCAAGCATCCATTAAGTTGTCAAAGTGGCACAAGCTAATACATCTTCCTCCAGGAGTGACTTGCTAAACCCTGCACCCGATTCAGCCAGAAACCTTCCAGCTGCACAGACAAATCACTGAGCAGAGGCAGAGACCCTCCTCTCTTGGGGGACTTCCCCTGTTCCTACTCTACCAGGCAACAGCAAACGCTGCTCCCTTTCCCTGCTGCTTACAATGGGGAAATGCTAGCTATAGAGCAGGCGGCCGCGTTTCAAAAGACTGTGTCCCTTAGTTCGGCTTTGAGGAACACCTGGTTTAAGCGGGCAAAGTTTTCTTATTGGAGGTAACACATGCGCGAGGCAGGCTTTCACATCACTGCTCAAATAGACCGGGAAACGCAACTCAAGGCTACTGGAGAAATTGTACGAGAGGAGAGGAGTCAGTTTTGAGTAGTGCGGGTCAAAGGATTACCTGAACCTAGCAGCTCGTCGGGGCAGCATGGCGAAGAGATGCCAGTTTCCATAGCCAGGGTGTGAAGCTGGTCAGGATGCTCAACAGCTGGTCGGCATCAGGATGCTAGCAAACCAAAAGACAAGGTGAAAACTCCAGCAGACAGTAAGAGCAGTTGGACAGCTTATACTTTACCTGGGCAGCAAATTTGTTCTCCGAGTCCCTTCTAGCAGCTTACAGTTACCAAGAAATTAAAAAGAAAAAGGGAGTAATAAAAGAGGAGTGAAACTTGTTAGGCAGCACAGGAAAGTCCCCATCCCTGCCCATTTCCGCCCCTTCATGCAGTGAACTAGGACTTAAAAAACCCCTCAACTTTCACACTCTGTAAGGGAATGAAACAGCTTGCAGATTTTTTCATGGAAGAACGAGATAGTACCCCAGCCCGAGTCAAGCCAGAGCAGGGACTGGAATATGCCTTTCCTCCCTTGCGGGTACGGCACACGCCTTCAAGGCTTTAGTTATGCCGAGATGTGCCCCTTTTATTTTTTTGCTTTGGCAGAAAGGAGTCACAAAGCTTTTTACCCAACAGGTCTGGTTGAGAGGCATGCAGTCCTGCAGAAGTGTTTCAGTTTGAAGCCGACAAGGTCTGTTCTTTAAACACAACCTCTTTTACTAGATCCAGTTGGAAAAATGGTTCTTTGCAAGCTCTCGGGGCACAAACACCTTTCTTCAGGCACGGGGAGTGTGTGTCTGCTGGCGTTTGCACGCTTTCCCGAAGCTAAAGACAATATGGAAAGTGCAGGTCTGCTTTAAACTGACATTCTTCAACAATCGTTGGGTGGAAACAAGACCATCTGCATAACCCACAGCACGTGGCTGATACAGGCGGTACGTCTAAGAGCACAGAGGAGGGAAGAATAGGTAGCTCTGGTATCCGAAGATGCAGACTAAGCCCGGCATATACTCTGACCCCCTTCTCTCCCCCTCGCCTTCATCTAACACGCGCTTGGACTCTGCTGACAGGTCAGACTGCACACGCGTTTGCTCATCCCGGCCCACTAGATCAGTACGTGGGAAGGAGCCAGTTTAGAGAACAAAGCCGGAGTCATTGCCAACTGGCAGCGCTGAGTGGGATGAATGCCAGAAAAAATAGCCCTTTCAGTTTGCCGAGGGAGAACGTCCCCCCTCCGGTCTCTGCATTGTGGAATTGCAGCCCTCAAATGCGCACGCATGCGTTCGCACGCACACGTGCACGCAGGGACCCATTGAAGAGTTTCCATGGCAATGAGCCAGGCCGCTCAACTGCATGTGTGGCAATAGAGCAAGTGCGTGGGGCTAGGGGGAAGGGAGGGGGGAAAAGACGCAGTTGCCAACAGGAGTCACTCCACTTAATTCACATCTTCTGACAGCCGCAACCGTTTCCATGGAGATCCGGCCCCAAGTGCATGCTTCTGCTCATCCCCTCAATCGATATTTGCTTTGCCTGGAGGGGCAGGGCTGGGAGGGCATAATTACTGCACCAGACAGCTGATAATTAGCAATTCATTACTGGCCAGAGGGGAGAGGAACAGCAGTATGTGGCAAGCCTGGATTCCTTGCGCCTCCTAGGTGGCTCAGCGCTTCCGCTTCCAGGCAGGATTTTACAGTGCTGTGCACTCACCTGCTCGTAAGATAAAATAATTCCTATCGCAAATAAGGACATCCCTGGACCTCTTGGTTGTTCCGTGTTTGTTCATTCCTCTTTGACAGTAGAGATTAGGTTGCAATGGACCTCCTGCCAGCAACCAGCAGAGACAGGATTTGCTCTTCTGGAGAGGGGCAAAGGGTCCATTTTCCCCACTATTCCTTTTGGTCCCTAAACCGCTGACATGCAGCATTGGGCTTTGCAGCCTTGCCACCCTCTCCTGCAGAAGAATCTCTCTTGCACACACCCATCGTGTATAGCAATTAGCTTCACCCCTTCTCGTGGGTGATGAGACTCATGCGACACGTGACATTTTCAGAGCAGCGCAGGTGAGAGAAGAGAGACAGCCACTACAAATCTAAGCACCCCTTTGAGACAAATCCTATTAAAAGGTTAATGCCTGAAAATGCCAGCTTGGTAAATGCTGGAAGATGAAGTCGTACACGGTCCACCTCACTATGAGGCAGGCAGGCATGGGAAATACTAGTCTTGGCAAAAAAGAAATGCAGCCAATGCTTAGAAAAAAGCATATCTGAATGCAGTTCACCGCATTTATCCTCTCTCAGCCTTAACGTCCACGGGGCAAACTTATTTAAAACAATTTCAATTATCACTTGCTTAGACATTGAGAGATCCTTGCATCTCGCACATTAAGCTGCTATTTTCCTTTGGAGTGTAAGACTTGAAAGGATATTGCAAAAAAATGAACAGGTGGGCACAGCACGTTAGGTATGCAACCAGGATGTCAGAGAAGGGATTACGTTCCTTAAATCGCAAGTGCAACCAGCATGCGCCAGAGATGGGAGTAGATTCCTTAAATCATCCTGCCCGTGCTGGCTCTGTTCAGCGGAGTCTAGTTTTCCCTTCAAAACAAGTGTCTGTCTTAAGAGATGTTTGCAGCGGCACGGAAAGAATGAAAGGCACAGTACCTTGACTGTGTAGACGCATGTTGTAGTTAGTTGCAAAGGATTAGGGGCATCTCTAATTACCTGCGGTTTGCCCGCTGTTCCAATACAGCGCCTCCTAACTTCACCTGGTTAGACAGGAACCCAGATTATGGATCACTCGACACTACATCCAGCTGGTCACAAGCTTTTCACACATGTCTAGAGCACAGTACTGCAGAGGGTATTATATTTAACTTGAAAGTTAGGTTATTCCATGAATATTAGCTAGAGTATATGGAAAGTTTAGGAACGTGAGGTAAGAAATACTGGAATGTGACAAAGGCAGAGGATCAGTTAAAGACCCTGTAACTTCATACCTCTGAACTTCACCTCTCAAACATGGAAGGGCTGGAGTGTGAAGAGTTTGGAGTAAATCAGTGATAAAAAGGGCTATATTTGTCCTTTCCGGTTGTCTCATTACCATCCTTTACACAGAGGAGCCAAAGATGCTAATGTAAACAACACTCCACCAGCCCAGAGGTATGTGAAAGTCAGTTATATAAAATGAGGCAGCTGAAATTACATTAGAAGGAAAAAATCAGAAGCAAAAAAAAATGTTTAAAAAGGGCACAATAAAAAGATAGGAAAATCAGAAGCAAAGAATACAGAAGAAATTTATTGAAAGCACAAGTACAGACTGGCCAATAACTGCTTTCTACAATTGGAACAGTAAATAATAGAGCTACAGAAAGGTACAAAGGTTGTTATAAAATAGTTTTAATTTCAATTCTTTTTTGCATTACAAACATTCTTTGAAAGAGGCAATGGAATTCTGATGTTGTGTATGGTCACCCTCCCACCCCGCTTTCCACAATACTGAACCTGTAATAGCTGTTATCAAAATATACAATACATCTGTTCACCATAAAAAAAACTGGGTTTTGCTGCCCCCTCATGTCTTACAACAGGTATAAAAAAATTATAAATATGTACACCCTTTTGTTACTCACATTCTTTACATGCAAACACAGGGATCCAAAGGAGAAAACCCATAACTGTCTGGGTTCTGGGGTCACCTCAATTTATTTGCTTGCATCTTGTAAAATACATAAGTCTGTTTGCTGACCAAACCAACGGAGGCCAGCAGACAGGTTTCATTCCAATAAGCCTCTTCCCAGTTTCTTGGGTGAGGCTGATTGAATGCATTTAAGAATTAAACAGCTGTTCCACTTGGGTTGCGCATAGATCTCCAAGTCAAGGTAGAGTGCTGCCTGTAAGAGATTCAAGTGTACCCATTTAGTAGCCAATGTCCCCCGGCTGTAAGGGGAACTGATTTACTATTTTTAATTTGGGGAGGGAGGGAGAAGAGCAAATGAATCCTCGCTGGTGATTGGAATTTGCCCTACTGAGTGTCAGATGCCGGCCAGGGAAACCGGGAGCTTTCAGATAAACAGATTGAGACTTTTCAGGAACCAGCTTATTTGGATGTGCAGTAAATGGAACCGACACGTACTTGTCACACGAGGCTTTTCAACTCTGAACTGTGGGCAATGCTGCTGATTCACGGTAACTTCCAACTCCTTTCAGCCACAGGCAAGGAAAAAAAAGATGGCAATAAGACAGGCCAGTACTACCACATCACTCATACCAGCAACCCAAGCAGAACCTTCCACTCAGACTTCACACATTTCTCCAGCATAGTTCACATCCACAAGAGTTCAGGGAGGAACTAAGACAAGTTAAGACTTTTCCAACTGCTTTAGTGTCAGGCAAGTCAGGAGATCTCATGCTAGGCAAGGGAACCCATGACTTGCAAACACCAAGAGACAGACAATTAAAAAACAAACTTTGGTCCACAATTTGCAGAAAAACCCTGAAAAAAAGTGTAAGATTCTTGTTATTTTGCATCCAAAACAGGTTGCAGGTTACAGGGAAATGTAAGGCAACAATGGATTATACAAAAGAGAGAAGGCAGAACGGCATGGGAAAGAGTTGTAAGCCAGAGGAATGATATTTCAGTTCAATTAGGTTTGTGTTACCGAGGGGGAAAAATGACCTGCTGCTTTCTAATTCTTTTAATATATTCCCTTCCTATAACTTAAAAGATATGGGCTTAGAGATTAAAAATGTAAAAACTTGAGCCTGGGTCCACTTAACTGAATTCAAAGGCCACAGGGTGTCTGCTAGTTCAAACACCTTTTGTTTAAAAAAAAAAAATAAAATAAAGGAAGAAAAAAAGGGCCTGCTTAGCTTAACATGTTTGAACAGTTTCATTACATTACTCATCCTCAGTCATGACCTCAGCCTGAAACTAAATTCCTGCCCTACAGTTTTAATTACAACAAAAAAAATAAAAATAAAATAGGAAGTACAGTATACAAGGGTAATACCACAAAAGAAGTAAATTTAGATTACGCTTATACCATCTTATCGTTCTATAAAAAGGTACTTAAACTATTTCTTTTGCATATAAAGAGATTAGAATATTTGGTCAACTGGAAATATTGCTAGGCACAGATGACAGCAACTGCATCAAAAGTATAATACAAGGATTAAAACAAAAGCTCAAATGCTGAAGACATGCTATAAGAACGATGGCGGAGCTACGCTGGTCTTGTTAATTTCTCAAATTAGGGGCACGAAGGTGACAGATAAACACCTTTCTAATGTGGGATATCCAATAATTCTTCAAATCCTAGCCAAGTATTTAGATGTATGTACAATTTAGACAAGCTCATACCGATTTGTTTTCTTCACAAGTGTCCAACAGTGGTTAATTTTCATAGCTTGATCAAGGCTCTAATGAAAAGAGAGCCTGTCAACCTGCTATAGTTGCTGGAATGTAAATGGGTCGTGGGAGTGTTTTCCTCACCCAGACCTTTCTGCTCAGTTTGAATGTTATAAACAAAGCATCTTAACGCCCACCTGAAAGAATGCACAGATGGAAATCAAACCACACGCAGACTGGAGCAGTGGCAAGATTACACATGATACTATGCAGATCGAGACGTCTCATGGACAGTGGGACACTCAGTAACTGCCTAAGGAGTCAAAGCCCAATATTTTCTTTATCCACTTTGCCAGCTTCACTTGTCCTTCGTTACAATGAGCTGATCCGATAACTAGAACTCATTTCCCTCAACATTCCCAAGCCAATCCCAACATTTCAGGTAAAATTTTCCCCCTCCCAATAAGAAGAAAAAGTTTAAGGCACAGGATAGCAGATGCACGGCTCAGGGCCTAGGCCCTTTGCGCTGGGTGAGTTGGGAACTCCCACACACCATGCACGTTGCAAGATCCTGACTCAAAGGCGCTAAAGTGAATTTGCACAGTGGTTTTGGGTCTTCCAAGGCTTGAATGGGTAAAGAAAATAAAGAAGGCATCAATGTGAAACCTGATAAGCTTGTTAGGATTGTTTTTTGGGGGGAAAGGGAAATTTCCCAGAGTAGTTTCCAAAGTGTAAACTTTAACTTGTGATTTATTTGTTGTTGTTTGAACAGTCATTGAGATTGTTATCCCATCACCACAAGGTTAGCAATAGGAATTAGATTTAATTTTTTTAAAAACCGGTAAACTGATTTCTCTTTAAAAAAATAAAATCTCTGGTCTTTAAGGTCACTTCAGCTGCATTTTTAAAGTGGCTTTTTTTTCTGGAATGATGGAAGTTGTCCCATAGCGTTCAACCATTTAAGGTCAAGGCTGAACCCATGAGGTTTTAAGTCAGGTCCATTCGGTCTCACACCTTCCAAAGTTCTAAATGGTGGACTTTGAGAAGGACACACGCAGGTGGTGATTCTCACCAAGATCATGATTATGGAGGTCAATGAGTGACTGAATGGCTTCTTCCACAGAGCCCATCTGGATCAGAGCCATCTTACGGTCCTTCCTGGCAAGACAAAAAAAAAAGTCCAAAATACTGAGTTTGCTCTCATGGTCTGTAAAGGCTTTTTCTGAGGCCATTCAAGCAGAAAGCAGGGCAGAGCTGCACCTTCCAGATTATCTAGTGTAGTGGCACTTAAATTTGTGCATGCAACAGCTCACTGGAGCTGCTGCTTATGAAAGCTTATGCATCACTCAATTAAGTCTCAAAAGTGCAACTCTGCCTGATTTCAGACTACCTCTCTCACTCCGTTCACATTTACCATCCAAAGCTCAAGGGAGCCAGATATCTCAGCAAGAATGGCTCACATAATTGAAGTTTATCTTGTTCCTCTTACTGGGCTGAGCTAGTCTTCAGAATGAAAATACACCTCTCAGCCATCGACCTCCTCAGTCCGACTGTAATACCAGGTCACTGAGCTCTCTATGCACTTACTACAAGTGGGTGGCCCCCACTTCCTTACCCAGACAAGGCAAGCAGTGTAAACACCTTTTAATACAGGTTTTTGCCCTGTGGCAGTTATTACCCAATGCTTCAAACTGATGGAGAACTCACTGTTTTTTAATAACTTAATCAAAACAGAACGCTTAAAACCTCAGACTTACTGGAAGAATTTGAATCCCTTGACCATGCCACCATTGGTTGAGAACAGCATCTTGAGGTCTTCTTCAGTTATTGAAGGTCTGATTTAAAACAAAAAAAAGAAAAAAAAAAAGAAAAGGAGTCAGATTTAGGCTGGCATGGATTAGAAGTTTAACTCTTAAAAAACATCATCTTTTGCCATTTCATTTCCTAAGATCCCTTAATGATAAACAAGTCTTTTCTCCTGCCGGTAACAGAAGAATACAGTTCCCTATATTCCTACTAGACAAAGTTATTGCTTTGTACTTTAGAAATGTCTTTATAGATTTGCAGTATGTTCGTGTTTAACTACCGCTGTTTTTCCAGAGATAAAACACTGCTGCCTTGCAGCAAAACATACGCATTTCTTCCCCCTGGAAACGTTTTACATGAGCTGCTACAATATCCTGAATTGCAGAAGACCCACAAAATGATCTTGGGGAAAAAAACCAGCCCCAAAATGAAAGCAGAAAGAAATGTGGCAAACCCACAAAGCCTTGCCAGCCAGTGGAATTCCCTCCTACCTGCTCACACAGAGATTTTCACTCAAGTTCTTTTTTGCCTTTATACTTCCACAAACTAGTTTACAGAAGCACTGAGCTGCAAGTAACTTTTTTTTTTTTTTTTTAAATAGCAGCAACAAAAGATACACATACTCTAGACCCCATGAGTGGGGGGATTAATTTGGACAGCTAGCACCTTGACATTCCTGGGAGAAATGGACAGTACAACCAAACCTGCTGCAGAGAGAACCCAAAACCATGCCATAATGCACACCGGTGGATGACCGTCGATATCCCATTTCTTTTAAAAATGAGCAGTGCCCAGAACTCCCCAGGTCCTACAGAATGCGAATCTGAATATCAAGCACCACCGAACCTAGTACCTTATTCAGTTTACAAAGCTAGTCCTTCCCCACAGCATTCATACTTGGCCAATCAGGAATGCTCACGTGGTTACTTACGGGATATTTGAGAGGTGAAGAGTAGCAGAAGGTGGGAAGATATTTTGGAAGTTTTTAGAGCCAGGTTTCTTGAAACGATGTAGAGGAGAATTCCCATAGTCCTTAGTCAACCCTTGATCTTCCTGTCCCTCGCGGGGAAGCTGTACTGTCTGATGCTTGGACAGTGTGATACGGATAGGCTTCCCGTGAAGCTTCTGACCATTTAAATGACTCATGGCTACAACAGTTAAACAGCACATTGGATGATTCACCCAAAATTACAACTCCTTTCCCTCCCACCCCACAAAAAAAAAAAA
>JAGPOW010000745.1:381496-417248 GCA_030014935.1 Caiman crocodilus | reverse complement strand
AAAAAAAAAAAATCCCCCAAGCACCAACACTCCCAACAATATCATTATTTTGAAGATTTTCAGTATTGTCCACCCCTTTGCCATTAGCAAGATACCTGACAATATAGTATCTGTTTCCATGCAACGCCCAAATCTCAGCCGACAGACAAGCAATTCAGTGCAAGGACGCTTATTCTGTACCTCGTGGACAACGAGAGTATTGACTATTTCCTTTCCCCCCCCAGAGGCGTTATTAAGCTATTCTGTTATAACCTGACAGCCATAACAGCACAATCCCAACTGCAGCTACTGCAGCAGTGTTATCTAGTACTGCTATTCTGCTTCCTCTGCAAGTAAGCTTACCAAGCTGAGCCTGGTTTCCATCTGCCATTTGAACTAGGGCATTCTCCTTCTTATTAAATAAGATCTTCACCCTTTGCACATCACCATAGACGCCTTCAGGAAGTGAGGAAACAAGAAAATAGTCTTTAGGCAGGAAAAGGAGAGTCTCATCCAACTCTACATTAATCAATCAATCCAACAGCAAAAACATCCACAACCAGATTGATCTCATTCCAACCATTTTTGTTTATTCTGCTCTACTGAGGGGAACTGATATATAGCAGAATAATAATGGAACAATACATTAAAGAAACAGATACTGGATTTTAGCAAAAAGAAAAAAAAGAAAAAAGTCTAACTGCCAGAGGACTGAACTAGACAATTTAGCATGCTACCACAATTTTAAACTTCTATAAAAAGACATGCAAAGCAATAAACCATGCATAACTGAACATCAAAATAAGGGCAAACTAAAATTAAACAGAAAACTATGTAAACACAATGTAAAAACAAAATGAAATTATGCATTCAAAAACATGGCAAACTGCAAACTGTACATTTCTGAAGTATCAAAAGTAAAATCTCAAAATAAATGAAAAACAAGGTAATAAAAAGTGTGAATAATAACATACCGAAAAGAATAAAGAGGCATTGGGGTGTAACTCTCTTTAGAGAACAGCAGAGCAAGGCAGCGGAGGGACAGGGAAGAGGTAAGGAATCGAAGGGGAGAGCGAGGTTGCACAAATCGTCCACAACGAGGAAGGGCAGAGTCCCCGCAGGAAATGGCGAAATTGGTTGATGGATGATGAAGTTTTCAAGATGGTTAATATTGAAGGGCAGGTTGGTTTCCGAAGAGCAGGGTTTTTTTTTTTGTTTTGTTTTTTTTGGAAAGGGAATTTTTATTGTGGTTTTTTTTTGGTTTTTTTTTTTGTTTCAAGCAACAACAGGAAGCAGAAGTACCGTGCAGTCAGTTGGCAAAGAAATTCCGGATCAGGGGAAGAAAAAAAATATTCAGGGATGGGGGAGAAAAGAAAAAAGTAGCAAAAAACACAGGTCAGTAAATACATAAGGAAATATGTAGTGTTCCATCAGTCAGATTTATAGATTTCTACATACAATACTTGTTTACAGGAATAGTTAATAAGGTTTTACCTAGTGGAACACAATGATAAAAGAAAAGCATTTTTACTTAAGATATATAAAGAAGGTAAGAGACAGTATCACAGTAGAGTGACTTCTGGAACTATTCATACTAAAATTAAGCCCAAACTATACGTGGATCACTTTTCTGGAAGGAGATTTCCTGGCCTTTCGAAGACAAAAAAAAGTCACCACTTAGTAAAAGGAGTCCTAATGGTTCAAACAAAATACACCATGACATTCAAGCTGCTGTATAAGGCAGGAATGTCTTCCGGATAGTCATCTATCTCACTGTAGCTCAGAGGAGTAGTCTGGATGGGAATCACTGCCTCCAAAGCAAAAAGATTAACTGGGTGCATTGCTGAATTACTGCAAAATACCCATCAGAAGGGACTGCCGAAGAACTGTCTGCTGTAAGAGGACTCGGTACCATTAGCGTGGGAGGGAAGCTCACACTCGCTTAATGCATGCAGCGTGCTGGGTCTGCCAGAGCAGGGGAGCAGACTGATAGAAGTCAGCAGGAATATCAAGTGGGAGAAGCCTTTCTTCCCAGAACATTGTATTAGCTTAACATGCAGACCTGTTCTGGCACAGAGCCCGTGATCAAAATAAATCCAAGTCGAGCAGAAGAAAATCCAGGCTTTCCACCCTCCTCAAAAGTTTTTTCCTTCATAGTCTAAACTTTCAAGAGTTAGAAAGAAGGCTTGTGTATTGCTAGAGTCATTCCAGAGAAATACTGTCTCTTAACCAACCAGTTGTGGCATAGGTAAGTTTCTAAAACATTGATTACACAAGCAATGAAAAAGGTTTAAGTCTGTTAGTTCACAGCTTCACTACAGGTATCAAAGTCTCTCTAGCCCAAAGACAAGCTGGATGGGAGAGTGAAGAGTTCATAAAAAATGCAAGGCATGAAATAATTGCTTAACTACTACTCTGACAAAACAGCTGTGCACACTGTTCAGAAACTGCTGCTTGAAAGTAGAGTCAAACTTACAAGACTGAAGCAAAAACCCAATTTAAATATTCACATAGAAAAAGTACCACGCTGTGCCCCTCACCAACAGGCACACAATGGATCCAAAACCTGTAAACGTCAGGCCTCTTGTCAGTTAAGGGGCTTGCAATCTGTTTTGCACAGGAAGTCATTAGGATTAAGCAACTGCCAACAGCTCCTGAAACAGGATGACAGGAGTTTTTAAGAGTAGGGCCAGGATCTAGTCTAACCAGAGCTCCTTAGGAGTACCACTGATATTATTTCATGCCCTGTAGAAACAGTAATGATAGTCAGACAGGTGAAAAGAACAGTCTGAAATACTGATTGAATTTTGTTAATCCTATCAAGGAGTTAAATATTTTTATTATATTCTTCATCTCATCCAGGCTTCCCCTTTGACGCAAAGAGGTTTAATGGTTACTCTGACATAACTGATAAGTTTTACAACTACATGGAGTAGAGATTATATTTTATGTGCAGTCCTACCAGTTACAGTTAAGCATTATTTTTCAAGCAGCAAAGACTCGTCATCCTCTACTGCACAAACTGGAACGTGGTCTACACTTTCAATCCAACAAAGTCAAAAGTTGACTTAGAAAACCATTTCATTCTTATTGAATGATCTCTCATAATCCTTTTAATAAAAAGGCTGCAGTTTGTTTCCAAATTTTACTTGCTTCATTCAAAACAGAGTAAATATTTCCACTCAATGAGATAAATGGAATTGAAAATGTAAATGTGAGTTGTTAAGGACTATAACTAAGAAATATCTTCAAGGAATCTTGGAAAGGAAAAATAAAATGTGCGAGCACATGGCAGAGGAAACACTGCACAGGTACAATGAAGACAAGCTGGCAGGGGTTGAGACATTAAAACAGAAAGAGTAGAGGGCAGAATGAACTCTCTCTGTAGTTCTGAATTAATGTATTGAAAACCAGAACATGCCAAGGAAGGAAGGGAAGGATTTTAGCTATACCATGACCCAAATGGCACTAGATCCATGGGAGTAGGTGGTTCCAAATAAGGGAAGAAGGGACAGGCTTTGGAGTTTTATGGGACCAGAGCAGACAGGCAACACCCTTGGCTTTCAACCAAGGAAGAGCAAAGATTTCAATTTAAGACAGACTTTCCCATTTTCCTTCAGTGACTAGAGTATTGATTTGTTCTGAGGTTTAGGACCGGCAGAGCCCCTTTTGTCTGCTTTGCTAGTTTTGCCGTTTCCTTTAGGACATAGTAAGATTTCACTTTCAATGACTTTCAGCACAATCTTAGTGTTCAGAAAGTGAAAGAAGTAGTAACTGGAAGGAGAAAAAAGTAAAATTACAACTCCACTAACCTCAGGGTTCAGATTGCTAACCAGCAGAACGGAGTTCCCAGCCCCAGTAAGGCCGGGAATGGCAATCCGTCCTGCTGCAGCCGCTGCTGCTGCTGCTGATGGGATAGCCAAAGGAGCAAGTGCTCCGTGAACATTTGGAACTGACAAGCCTGGAAATTAAAGAATATTAACCAGTAAAGAAATTAACAGCATGTACTCTAGTGTAATCAGCCGCACCAGGAGGGAGAACTTCAAACCCCACCTTTCTTAAAACATGCACATCTCCATTTAAAAACAACCATTTACTCTAAGAGGGACAGGTGCCTCCAATTCTGGTGCTGCTATGCAGGAAGCAATTCTCAGTTTTAACAGTTTATCTGCTCTCTTGTGGTGCCTGGTGCATACCAGATGCCTCTGGAGGCAAACTGGTTGGGATTAGTATTTGGTGTACTTCACAGGCTGCAGAACTGTCTCAACGCAAAGCCTTGATTCTGTGGGTGCAGGAAAAGTACTACAAGCAGTGCATTTTTGTAAGATTTTTTTTCCAACCAATGCATGCCACAAGTGCTTCACTCTTTGACCATGCATCTGATGAAATAAGACATTGTACATTCCCGTCCATTATTCACTGCTCCATTTGAGAAGGATTTATTTTATGTACAGGCATTTCTAGGGTGCTTACTGCAGCATCTGACACCTTGCAATGTCAAGTGCACATCACACAACCTCCACAAGATATAGCTTTAAATCCCTTTAGGTGATAGAGCTACTAGTCTATTCCACACTTTTCATAAATGGTATATACCCATCTAGGTGGCCCATGCATAACCCTGCAAAATGCAATATAAACAAAGAATTAAGAGAGTCAATCGGCTTGGTTTGTACCCATGTTAACCCACTGACATCCACATTCTGTTGGGCTGCACTGCCTTCTTAGCTTCATGACTTAGTTCAGAGCTTATAATAAGCAAAAGCCCAAAGTGCTTAGAATTCAAAGCTCAGAACAAGGCACCTACTACCTAAAAACAGACACGTTTGAGAATGAACAGTTGACTAGGCTTTTTCCTTATTATAGCACATGGACCATTTTGATATCTGTAACAGAAAAGCATTGAAGTTCAGTGCCCTCCACTGATTTATCAAATTAACTTTATTCAGATGAAATATTTACAACGCAAAATGGAAAAGTAGTTTCCTGTTTCTGATTAAACTTTCAGAAAGGTGCTATAATGCTGAAATTCTAGTGTTGATAACCCATCAGATGTGATTTTTTTTTATTTTTAATAATCAATTGTAATTGGCAGTTTTGGCACATGACATTTGTCCTGCCCTTTCCTTCCCCCTATCTAAATAGCCTTATTTAATGCAGCCACAATTGTCTAGGCAGATTACTTCAAGGACCTTCCATTCCCAGTCAAGTACCATTTATTGCAGAACATTCTATTCTATATTCTTGGATCAATACTCAAAATATTCATCTCCTCTAAAATGTTCTCTAGCCTAATTACTCCAAGGGATGCTTACTGAATTGGCTGCTTGGTAGAAGTCAGAGCTCTTTAAAGAGGATTGTTTTTAAAGCAGCCAGCCAGCCAGCCACATGGACTAGCTAAATAATTCAAGTTTATTACTAAATACAGTACCTGCAGCTTGAGGAATTGCAAAGGTAGGAGGAAAACCAGCTCCTGCATATGGAGAAGCAGAGATTATTCCTGGAGCACCTGGTAAACAGAGTAAGATATTAAGTCAATGACTCTCATGCCAGATAGTTTCACTTCAGAGAAAACCAATACATGTCCTCAGAGATATCTGCACTTCAAGATAAGCACTTACTTAGTTCAGGCCAGAATGGAAAACCATCACTTTTGGACATAACAGGAAATTAAGAACTGCTTCTAACCTAATACAATTCACAAGTTTTTTTTCGAGAAGTCTCACCACTGAACGAAGATTAATGGTGTATTCAGGGTTTAATTTGGAAGGCTCCCGCCCAACTTTGCAACAGCAATTAAAAATCAACTTGTTCAGTTCTCTACACACTTTTCAAAAGGCTGCCGTTTTTATCTATAGCTCTCAGGCACTCAGTATCAGTGAGAGAACACCAGGTGGCACTAACAATACAGAAAGCAGAAAAACATCTGCAAAGGCTCTCTGCAAAAGAATAAGGCAGGGATCACATACGCAGAGCACTTGTCTTCCAAACACAGCCCCCTTTAGTGTTCCTTATTGACCCAAGCCTTTTCACACCTCAAAAACACTAAAGAGTGAAGTTGTTTAACAGACTTTCTGTTGGATCAAATGGAAAATCCAGCTTTGGGTGCAAGAAATATGGTTGCTAAGCAAGATAAACCTGCAGATAGCACATGGATATGGACGCTCCCTAACCATGCAGGATTCTATGAAAGTCCATAGGATTTCTCACCAAAAGCAGCTGCCATAGTCTGATCAAGAGACGGCTGACTATCCCCAGAAGGAAGATCTGGCCGTGTGTAATCTCTGCTCTTATCATTGTTGTATTTAACATTGAGGCTTGTGAGTTTTGAGAAGTCAATACGCAGTGTGCAACAGGCATTGTAGATATTTTGTCCATCTAAAGACTGCAAGAAAAACCAGGGCACATTTACCTTGTTAGAGATACATTTATGCTGAAGAACATATGTGAATATACATAGAGTTTAGATAATGGTTTGTATGAGAGGGTTTGGAAAGGGATGATCCTGCCTCAGGCTGGGGGCTGGACTAGATCAGCTTCTCAACCCATGGGTTATAAGAATATACGAAAGGGTTGCAAACAAATTTAAAAAATGGACTCTCTTTGAAAGGAGAAAAACAGGGGAAACCATGGTTTTTCCCTTGCAGGCTATCAGAGCTCCCGTCTGCGAGGGGTTGCTTGGAGCCTCTCATGCCTCACACACACTGGGGGGGAGCTGGGACTGGCCACTGATGTTAACAAATGGGTCCCAGTACAAAAAAGATTTGAGAACCCCTGGACTAGATGACCTCTGGAAGTCCCTCCCAGGGCTACTTCCCTTACTATTCTATGACTAACCTGAAGCAAAATGCCAAGTCTTAGATCATGATATATATACCAAAGGTAAGAAGCACACTCAGATAATACATGCTACAAAGTTATTTAACTGCATCCTAACACAATTAGTTTAGTCCTATTTAAATGCAACCTTCACGGTGGAGATGTATTAACTGTACACAAATGCCCACTAAAGTCAAAGGCTGAACATGTAAAATCAAGGGTAGAACATGATTTGGGAATATGCTACTCTGTATCCAACGTAACACCAGGCACCTCCTGTTCCAACATGAAGCACTCCGATTTACAAACCTGTCCTTAAGAAGCTCAATGCACATGAATGCAAATAAACTCACCAGTTTGGCATGCTGTGCACTCATAGGGTCAGCATATTGCAACAGGGCCTGGAACTGGTTGTTCTTGGTGAATGTAATTATTTTCAGCACTGTTCCAAACTTAGAAAAAATCTGCAAGATAAAAGTTTGTACACATTACTTCTAATAGTTGGATCTCTTACAATTTAAACAACTCAATTTCTCAAAAGAGAGAAACTGCAGACAAAAGCAACTATCAGCTTTAGTTTAATTTACATGCAATGGGAATTACATAAACTCCTTAAGACAAATTCAGTAATTAGGTTCTCTTTCATCACAAAACTTGATTATGTTTTTTCAATCATACTGCAGGCACCGTTTAGAGTACTTGTACATTATAAAACTAAAATGAGAACAGAAGTGCAATGTACAAAATTAGGATTTTATTAAAATATGGAGTTTCAATTATATTCTGATTGTGTTAAAGTGGTGGATTCCTAAAACTGCTTTGCAAATTCAGGAAGTTCATCATTTTATCCCTTCTCTTGCTTAACACAATCTGAAGCCATGTTAAGAAGAATGCTTTAGCAATTTCCTTGAATAGTTATTTGCTTAACCAGTGGGATGGGAATAAAATTTGCCATGCTTTTATTATGTTAAAGACCTGTCAACTTATTTGCGACTCTCTATTGAAATAGAGGCAACTAACACCCTTATGGCAAACATTGCCAAACTGGATTCTTCACAAGAGATCCGAACCATTCTTTCAATAGCAGGTAAATCAATGCAGATACTTAATGCTAGAACTATTATGCTTTGCCCCATTCACATTGCAGACTTATCAAATCCCGTTTTTGCTTCTGACTACATATCCCTAGCCTTTCCTCATAAATCACAGTTTCCAGGTTTCTAATAATTATTGTTGCTCTCTACTGGACTCTTTCCCAATCTGTACACATCTTTTTTGCCATGTGGGGCCCAAAGTTGGGCAGAGAATTCCTGATGGGGCCTCACCAGTGCTGAACAGAATGACAGAATTATATTCCTTTGATTTGCAAGTAAACACTCTTGTTAACACAACCCTGTATACCCTTGGCCTATAATTCCTATACCTCTAACTTCACATGTACTCTTCAGGTGCAAACAGAGACACTGACCTTAAGCTGGGACAAAAAGATAACCCCCTCCTCAAAAATGATGAATTCTAAAGGGAGCTTGGACAGAGCAGCACTACCCCATACAAATTACAGCACTCACTTCTCTGCTGTTCTGCAAGGGGCAGTTAGACACCCCATTTTACCTGATGCAGGACATCCAGAGTGACAGGATAGAAGAGGTTTTCCACAATGATCCTCAAGACAGGACTCTGGCCAGCCATTGCCATTCCTGCATCCACTGCTGCAGCAGAGGCCGAAAGTGCCAGGTTTCCAGACTGGACAGAGTTCACTGCTTGCAGAGCTGCCTGGGCACGCTATGGAACCAAACATCATGTTAGGTTAAGTCTCTTGCTGATAGAAGTACAAGTTTACCAAGCTTCCTACGTGCACACTACTATACGGACAGCAGAATTGTGGACTAGAAATCAGTCACAAGTTTAGTTTCCTTACACGCATGTTAACATGACAGTATGTTATAAAGTTTGACAATACTTGCACACTGCTGAGCCAATAAAAGCACTGCAACATAAAAATTCAAACGTACATGCAAAATGCAAATCGCTTAAATGGAAAGACAGCTAGAGTTTACGCTGCTGTTTCAGTTACTGCTCTCTTTTCAGTCTTAACTACAATCT
Organism: Caiman crocodilus; assembly: GCA_030014935.1. Classification (NCBI taxonomy): domain Eukaryota; kingdom Metazoa; phylum Chordata; order Crocodylia; family Alligatoridae; genus Caiman; species Caiman crocodilus. Next base: position 408,347 of record JAGPOW010000745.1, on the reverse strand, counting down.
TATTCAACATTTGCTAATGCAAGGTTTGATAAAGCATCAAAACTAAGCACCACACCCTAGATGCAGTGTGGATCATTAGAAATATTACTTGTGCTTGTGCAAAACAAGTGGTATTTATACAGTTATAAACTATAATTGTTACTGTTATACTGGAAATGCAGAGATCAGGATGGCAAGGAAGGCTACAATACAACATGGAGAGAGAAGAGAACTTTCCTATGGGAGTAAAGACCTCTACCTACGTGCAACAACAACACAACCCCCAAGGACAGGCTGCTGAATTAAGTCAGAATCAAGACATCTATTATGGTACTTTCAAGTGCTCTGTTTGAAAGTATGGCAAACACTGGCACCTTAGGACTAACAAAATCCTGAACTTTTGATAAGCTACAAAACCTGACAAAACAGAAGCATTAACTGGGTTAGGGCTTACTATTTTTAAATTTAATTCTTAAAAAAAAATAGTCCATAAAAGGGATAGTAGAGCCTATCCCCTTTTCATAGATTTTTTTTTAACCCTATTGATAGAACTGGACTAATATCAGAACATGCTCACTATTACTGTGTCAAACCCCTGTTTTGTCATGTACGCCAAGTACCAGCAATCGAGTTGCAGATTATTAAAGGGTACACTCCTGATAAAAACCTGGACTGCAAAAATGAGGGGATTTAAAAATGCATTAGGCCTGATAAGCAGGTACAGTTAACCTGAAGTCACTGGCATTGAGACAAGTGCATTCTGAAGGGAGAGCAGTCTGCCAAAGAAGGGATGGTGTGGAAAGAAATAGACTCTTCGCAAAGTAAGACTAACAGAAATATTGAATTTGAGCATTCAAAATAACTGATGTCTACCCTGCATCAAAAGGTGAATACTGCTGCTAACATACTGCACTCTGATGTAAACAGTACTATTTCCTCCTCGGAGTTCTGTTCAAAGTCTCAAACCATATGGTTGGTTATAAAGTATCTTTTCCATATCCACAGAAAGTTAAAGCTTACTCAAGGTCTTTGGGTATTTTTTTCTGGAGATGTAATAGGGTCTTTGGCTCCAATTTTACCTGGGGATTTAAAGTGCAATCACAAGTTCTCAACCTAAAAAAAGTTAGGGTTCCAATTAATATTCACATTATACCATACCCCCTGCTACTTTAGCTGATAGAGCAGGTCCATCTCTGCTGGCCTGCTTGAGGTTCTAGTGGAAAGTATTACTTAGAGATGCGGCTCTCAAGTAAGCTTTTCAATAGTATATGCTTTAGTTCTACTGGTTCAGATAAGAACCAAAAATTATGACCAAAGGAAGGAAGAGCAAGATCAGAACCATGCGATTAAGGTCCAATTCTCTGTGTACTAACAGGACTGGAAGTAATTAAATTCTTACGTTATCGTGCCATGGAAGCTGTCATGTGCTCCCAACAGGCACCTTTACATCTTAGGCTAGACAAGAGGCTATATTAGCATGTTAGTAGACAGAGCGTAAGTAGTGGTTTGGCAGTTATTTAGACGGACTGCTGTCAGACAGCCCAAGATCAGTGTAATTTTCAATTCCCATTTCATATAAAAGTGCAACATAAAACAGAGCATAAATTTAACCCCTTGAATTTAACCCCAGTCTTCAGTTACAAGACTAGCAAGCCACTAGCACCAAAACTGAAACCAAGTAATAGTTAATGAGATATCTAGGCAGTTGTATTAAATGTGACAATGTAAAGAATAACAACTAACTGCTTGGTTTGGAGAGTTGTCTGTTTTGAGCTCCTTGTGGTTGGAGAACTGAATGTAGATGGGCTGGCTTCGAAGGACTGGAGTGACCGTAGTATAGTAATTTACCATGGTGTTGGCCGCTTCCTCTGTGTTCATTTCTATAAAAGCCTGCAAGTACACACAAGTAAAACATGCCCAGGTTATTACTAGAGCAGCTTACACTAGGTGGTAGTTCAAAAAGTTGGATGGTGCCATGATGCAACTGTAATGAAAGGATCTTCACTTTGAGAAAATACAGCTGAAGTTTAACAAGGAGGTAGTAGTGGGTTCCAAGTCTACTGTATTTACATAGAGTTTGCAGAGCCATTTGCTTTTACAAAATGCCAAAGATTTGACTCGAAAAGGCTTGTTTTTAGAGGAGACTAATCCCATTAAAAACATGTGAGTTTTCATAGAGCAGTTAAAGATCAGCTGGACACAGTGGTGGGGGGGAGGAGGGAGAGAAGAGGGCATTATGAAACTCATTTGCAAGGGTGACAGTGACATGAACTCAGACCAAAATACTATCCTAAATTCCAGCCTCCTTTTAAGTTTTTCTTTTGCAAAGCCAAATCAAGACCTAACCTTGTATATTTTAACCTTAGCAGCTGAATCCCCCCACTAAAAGCTGCACACAATGACAGCCTGTTAGATGAAACCATGTGGGTTCTCCAGAAGTGTTAGGCTAGCATAAAGCTATGGAATTGTGCATTATTACATGTAATGTAGACCCTTCCTAATTCACTACTAATCTGTAAACCTACTTATTCTTTTGAAAAGCCTTGCAATATTGCTTTACTTCCAAACAAAGATGCGAGTGTGTAGCAACAAGTCATTACTTTATGGTAAGTATGTTTGATACATTTTTTTTTAGTGTACCAACTAAAAGAGACAAATTCATATTTGTCTAGAGTTTAGACTACATAACCTACATTCTATATTTCATGGAATGCAAGTAATTTTAACGTGATTTGCTTCTTTGCTTCCAAACTTGTAATCCACAATGCATTCCTTAGTCCCTCTGTATTACTGCATACTTTCTATATTGATCAATGGGGTCTTGGCTCCATTTGGTCTATTACATCCGGCAAGACCCTTTAACTGCAAAAATTAGATAGTATCAGACAAAACCAAAGGGCAAGCACGAGGCCACAGTGCGCCAATTCACCCCATTCTTCCTTAAACTATTTATCTGCTTTTTACAACTTAAAGCAAATTAAAAGGTAAATTATAGATGATGACATGTAAGTAAACAGCACTCAAATGCCTCATAGATCTGAAAACACTACTCTGTATAGTTCATATGATTTCAAAGAGCAAAAGTTGCATCAAGGAGTTAATGGCTCCCAGCATGGCAGTCGCTTATACTATATAAGCACCCTGTGTCTTGTTTACTAATGCTGCGATAATTTCCACCAAACCTCCCATATAACCCCAGTATTCAGTTGCTGGGACAGTACCTGATTTTTTCCTTTCAACATGAGAAGATTGGTGACTTTGCCAAAAGGTAAGCCCAGAGAAATGACTTCTGCCTCTGTGACGTCACTGGGGAGTTTGCGGACATGGATTACTCGTGATGGGACCCCAGCACTTCTACTGTCACCTTTGAATTTTTTGCTGTCATTTCCATTAGCTGAAAGAGCAAATAACACATTTTAACAACAGCATCACAGCATTTTTTAAAACCACTTTGCATTCATCTTGCCTTCTTCACTCAGCTTCCATTTACCGGGTAATTTAAATTCTAGAGTCAAAGGTACCCAAATTACGAATACATCATTTTGCCCATTTTTCAAAGCTATATCCCTGAGTGACACAGCTGAATGCCTAAGCTCTGGAATCACAATTTACTGTTTTAAAGACTGGTATAAACAAAGATTTATTTGTGCTCTGTAGAGTCCAAGTCACTTTTGTTATTTTTCACTTTGAGCACCATATTCAATGGTGAAGCTGCTTTTGAGGTGATATATCTTAAAAGGGTAGTAGCAAACAGCAAGCATATGGCCCTATACTTCATTGTGAGACTTCATCTGTTTAAAGTGCAAAGGTTTCTAGCATAAACTGTGGGGTCTAATCCCTTGCAGGAACATCTTAGCAACTGCCCTGTGATATCAATCATATTGATGCTGCTAGCCCTCAAGGACATACGGTAGCAGCTTCTCGTATTCAGCATCGTCTTAATCTGGTCAAAACAAGTACTGAAATGAAAGCAGAGACTACGAGCCAAGAGCAAGTCAAATAAAGCAGCCCTGTTAACTCTACCCTCAGTACTCAAGGTGGATTGCTACCTTAAAAACAGAAAAGCGATTTTACCTGCAGAAGCAGAGTTGCTGCTCATGATAAAGGGTCCGTTAGTAACACAAGTAGAGAAGAGCTCGTCAGATCCCCGCTAGAAAAGAAAAAAGAAAAAAGGGTAAGTTGACAGCATTTTACTGTTCAGGTATGTTGAGAAAAAGCACAATTCAGATATTAGGTTGGTAAGCAAACTGAGCAGAAAGGTAAAAGGTTAAAAACCTAATAGCAACTCTATTATTCATGTGCTCATATGAAGTGTTAAAACAAAACGGTGCACCACATCCAGTCAGTCCAATAAGTAGACCTTTATACTGCCCTGTTTGAGCCAACTATGAAGACCTAATGGGAAGCACTGCTCAACTGTGTAGCTATACCTGCTGAAGTACACACCAAACCTAGATTTGTGGATGCTGATGAGGCGGCAAATTTTTCATCCCATCTTAGTTTAAGGAACAAAGCAAAACTGTAGTCATATTGGTAACAGCATCAAAATAACGCACCCTTCCAAGCATTCTAATAGGGCATTCTATTCTACTAATAGAAAAGTAGATTATGATTTTGTCTTAGGTTATGAAAAACATGCCAAAAAACTCTAAATGTTATTGATAGTTTATGCCTTGCTTATTAAGCTGATTAGGACCATAATATTCAATAATATCACTGTATGGTATCAAGTAATACACAAAAGGACTGTGAGGCACTGTTAGAAAAGATGTGATGCATGTTTTCCAGTGACAAGGAGATGTAGGATAGATAGATTAGGAACTGAAAAAGCTAAATAAAGTATAGTTTTTTCCAGTCATTTGATATTCCCATGCTATAACCTTAAGGAAATTTCCACATTATTTTAATAAAGTAAAAGTCCTGCCACATACTCTAGCAAGGGGGTACACCTTCAGCATAAGATACTGTGGCCACTTACCTGACATCTTATTGTCAGCCTATGAATATGTACCTTAGGTACAAGGGTAAAATAAAAATGCCAAATAGCACCTACAATAAAATAAGTGCAATAAAGAGTTATACACTATCGGTGTTTAGGTCTAAGAACAGTGAACTCGGACAAGACTATTCTTAAATACAGATATTTCTTAAAAGAATCGAGTGGAGAGTGGTCTCCTATTCAATCGACATGGTACCATACACCATAAATGTAATCACATCAAAATTAACAGGACTGAGTGTGGAACAACCCATTTAAAAGAGAACACAATCTGCACCGATGAACTCAATGCTAAGATTTAAAATAAACTGCATAGATCTATTGATCTAAATAGAGAATACAGAGATAATATATCATTATAAATATAAACATATATATTACACAGGAAGGATCCCGACTTCCTTCAGTGGCTATAAAAAGAAACACTAAACAACAATTTCGACACAGCTTCATGCAAGTTGCTTTAAGAGAAACAATTTCTAATCAGAATGGCATTACTGACAAATTTAGAGGAAGCTTTCAATAATGTCATGTTCTTCACTTGTAGTAACTATGGCTATTCACACAAAGGGAATGAGAAGAGCCTGGTAATTCTTGCCTATTGTGGGTCACCAAAACAGGTGGCAATGAATAATGTTAAGCATTCATTTGATGTAACACAATTCCCTGGGTTATGTATGATAGGGAAGGTAAAGCCATTTAATATATTATTTCTGCTCAAGGTCCACATTACTCAAGCAGCATTTGAAATTAAGAGTGTATTCTGAAGGGAAAAAAGCTCAAACAAACCTTCAGATAGCTTCTAGTTGTAAGCCTCTCCTATACCCATACTAGTGCATTTAAGTTTAAAAAATAATTAAATGTTTTAAACAAAGTTAAATGGGCTTTGGCAGCTTTAATTTTATTAATGCTACAAATGCAACATAAGAGTTACAACACTACAAATCCTTAAAAATTATGCCAACGGCTTGAAAACCCATGGTGAAAAACTGGCTAATATAAAAAGGACATTTCTTTAGCTGCAACTCCATTTTTTACTTGCCCTATACCTGAAATTTCACTCAACAGAGACTTCCTCAAATAACTCAGAACTTGAGGTGGAGACAAAAGAAAGAGACAACCAAATGGGAAGTTTGTCCTGTTTTCAGAAACCCTGATGAAACCATACCCTCTGCTTTGTCACACTCTCGGATTACTAGAAACACTATCTCTTACCCTGTGCTATCTAGTGACAATTGGGGTAACATTATCAGTTTAAAGGACAAAAGCTCCCTACTCAGTGCATCAATGAGCAAGTTAAAAAAGTAGGTCACAAGGAGCTCTGAAGTCATTCAACATAATTTTACAGCTGTTTGAGTCCTGAATTTCTTGTTAGCTCACTTGGTACCAAGTCTTAAAGATAAATGCAATACTTGAATGTACTGGACAAGATAAAAGTAGGGCAGGCTCCCAAACTGCTGTCTTTAGGCCACTTGTCACCTGCAAAGTATGCGTGAGGTCTGTAGAATTCACTGATCACCTGGTACTGTCACCTTGCTCCCAGCCCATCAGTAATGCTAGAAAAGATCTTAAGAAAAGATCTTCAGAAGTCTTCCTAATAAGTTTTTTTCCACATAGGCAAGTACTATATTTACTACCAAGATGCTAGGATTACGAGAGGCCAACTAAACTATGATACTCTTCAGATACAGCACACCCTGTGAAAGTTAGAGCATCTGAACCACAGTAATTGAAAAGAAAAAAAAAGTTAAATTCAGAAAAGTGTGAAAAAATGCATGTTGCCTTTAACTAAAAAATTGCATTTAAGGTAACTGTGAATTGCATGAGAACCTAAAAAGTTTAGCTGTACATCAAATAGCTATTGCTACACTGTGCTTTTATAATTTTTTAAAGAAAGATGCGTTGAGATGTTGACTAATTCCCTAAGATACTTTCAAATACCCATTTTAATTCAAATATGCTTTTTAAGAGAGAAATCAGGTAACTTTAATGATAATCAGTCGGTGGAGATGCACTGCTCATACTGTAAACCCACATAATCTACCTATAGAACTGTCAAAATGAACCACTTATCTGCCCACTGTGGGGGGCAAGGAGAGGAAACCAGAAACTGAAAACACAAACATTTGTACCATGATGGAAAGAATTTAGGCTCCCCTAAAATGCCAGCTTGAATTAAGTTTCCCTAACACTTTTAAAAGTTGCATTATTTTCTCCTTGCACATATAACAATTCTTTGAGTGCACTTAAACCAGGAATTGCTGCTACTTTTCCACCACACTTCAGCCTTTTTTTTTTTTAAATCAAAGAATGTAACCTCACAAATCCACTCCCCTGTTATCGTCAAGACATTCTCAGTTGCCTGCTGTGACCAGAGCCAGGAAGCAGAAAGGGAAGATTGTTTTACAACAAAAGAAGCAGCAGTTAATTTATAAGCTTCCCAGCTGGAAATGTGTGCAAAAGGGAGGGAGGACTGATGAGATTGCAATAACAACAATTATGCTCAAGACTCATGGATAGAGGGAAGCGTTACTGTATAATTATATTACTATACTATTTTATAACTCCTCTCAGGGACACTCAGAACAAGAGCAACCTTGTCAAAGAGAAATAAAAACCCCCACTCTAAGGAAGAGTATTCCTACAAGAAGTTACAGTAGTACAAACTATGGCAATTTTGGCACAGAAATGCTGTTAAAATTTATATGACTTGTTATTTTTGCTCAAGAAAATCTGCATTTAGACATACCGATTAGGATCATCTCTAACTGTTACCCCTGGCAGAGCTGAACCAGTAAGAAAAAAAGTGATAAATCTTACAGCTTTATAACTAAATTTTTGTTTCCTTTCTTAAACAATCTTAAAAAAATAAACAAAAACTAGTAGTTAATCCACATTTGCTAGTGACAACTTCAACAGAAGTCTGTATCATTTGACTGTTAATTGCACTATGCCTTCCTTGCAGCCTTTAAATCAGCCATCTTCTGCATGTGTTATGATAGAGGCATGTTAGGCGTGATGCTGCAACACTTAGCAAACAGTGGTGCATCTAGAGTTGAAATTGTATTTTTATTCTGTAAAAATAGTCAAAAGAAACCAAGCAAACCGTTTTAGTTTACTTCGAAGTTTCCTCTATTAAAAGAGCAAAAGGAAAGATGTATCCAAAGCCCTGATGTTTTAGACCCAAGGGATGCAGGTTATATTTAAAAAGATAACAGTGACAATGGTGGACTACTCAGTTATCTGAAGGTTCCGGAAATGAGTCTACATTTGTATTTTAGAAGTCATCAGAAAGCAGAATAAACGGATTCTCCGCTTCCTGTAGGTCTACTACAGTCCACTCTTCCACCACTAATTACAGCATCATTAATTTTTATAATGCAGTTCTCCCCCCAGATTACTACTGCAAAAAACCCACAAAAAACAAAAACCAAAACCCAACCTCAGAACTATACTCTAGTTAAACACAAAAAGATCTTCACATTGATGTTCACATCCCTGCTGGCACCCAACAATCTCACCGTGAGATTTAATGAATCATGGTCTTTATCTCTGGCATCACACTTCTGCTTTTTTTGACTGCAGAAAACGCAACGACTATTTCAATGCAATGTTGACAAATTCCAACCGGAATAACCTTGTTTTTGTAGTCCAGAATCACTGGTGATTAACAACATCATAAATTATTAACAGGTAAAACACTGACTGTGGCTGTTGCTATGGCAGCAGCCTGCTTTTCGTCTACCACACCCAAAAGTACAGGCCTGTTGCTCTAGTAGCTGCATTAATCTTCAAATACGCTCCTGTTCCAAGCAGCCTAGTTATAAAATACTAACGTCAGAAAATCCCATCCTCAAAACATCCAGAGGAAGGAGAAGTTACTGCATGAAAAGTAAAAATTCACATTTGTAGAAGTTAAGACCCACCATTCTTCAATGCTAGCTTCCTTCCCCAACCCACAAAAACTGACTCAAAGGCACTACCCTTCACTAAGGAAAAAAAGCATTGAAGAGTCTAACAAATAGTGCAGTTTGTAGTCCCCCCCCCCCCCGCCCAATTTTGCAAGTCAAATAACAGGTTCCTGAAGTCATGTCAAAACTAGGAACCACCTTGCTGGCTAGCTTGACTTTGATTGGAAGCACACACAGAGATGACATGCATGAAGGGCCCTCGTTTGTCCTAAAGCACAACCACGGAGACTCAGTTGTTCATATTTCTCATCTACTTAAAATCTAGCCACCCATTAAAGATTAATGTATCAGATGAACTCTGCCTGTGCAAAGAACGTGAAAGCAATCTGGCCACGGCAGACTGTTTCCAGGTTCAGGTCAAGACTAAAGCTTAGTGATGTTCAAGAGGGGCAGCTAATGGAAGTTCCAAGTACCATGCCCTGCAAAGCTACTGGAGAGGAAGCCTACAGTACAGCTTTGGTAAACATTTAAACAGCATATGAAATGACGACCCCATTAATTTCAAGTTATTACACATAATTAAACCTGCACTTCTACCATATTGTGCAATCTGATTTTGAAAGGAGAGGCGCGGTTTAAAAGATGGCAAAGGATGAAACAAATATAGAAATGGCTGTCCTGCAGCTTAGTGCAAGTGAGAAATTCAGGTGTCCTATTAGTGTTCAGAGTCACCAAAAGATAGGCACTTCATTTAGGCTTGAAAATCTCCCCCTCTTCCTTGAGCTTAGTTGAGAAAAAAATTACAAACTTTTTTTTATTCCCTAAAATGTAAAGATTTCCTACCTATGCTAGCAACTTAATGTTACAAAAAGGGAGCCAGGCACCCTACTCTGCCATCCCTATCAACAGGTTTTAAAACCTAGATATCTATGGTACAAGCTAAACAGCTTTCAACACTAATTGACTGGGTCCCTGGGGAGATTGTGGCTGACAGCCATTGTCAACAGGTCATTTTTCTACTAGACAGCAATTCTGTCCACAATCCTGGAGAAGTGAGCTGACCACTTTGACTTTTTGGTGACTTGGCTCAACATTCAACATTACAGTTTATTTAAAAGGGATCAATAAAAAGGATCTATATCAGTAAAGAAAGAAATTTAAATTATAATAGCTCCCCAGAGAGCTTCAGGTGGTCTTTTACACAATACAGGAAACACAGTACGCTTTTCAGAACAGCTACTGGTTACCACTGTGAGAACTCAAACAAGTCTGTGCCAGAACAGAATTCTTACAAGTATACTGTGCTGGACCTACATGCTATTAAATGGAGATTTTGGAGGCTTTTATGGGGTTTGAGGGAAAATTCTGGAGAGGTTTCAAATAGCTAGATTTTAAGAATAAGAAGGTTTACCTCTCACCTCCTCCTCAGCTACTCAAACTACATTATTCCCCCATCTCTTTCATGAAGAGGTCAACCAAAGGTCCAAGACTGGGATTCACATGTCACCTATCTGGGCACTTTCCATTTTCAGCTATGTAGCATGTGTGTGATTTGAGATGCCCTTGAATTAGGGGTGCACCAAGAGATTTTTGGGCTGATACCGACAGCCAATTTTTAAGGAGCCATATCAGCCAATACCAATCCGACATGCAGCTGGGAAGCTTGGAAACCAGTGTCGGGCTGGCAAGTCTGTTGTGGGGGAAGGGGCAGATTGAGGTGCCTGTGGTGAGGGAGAGAATGGGGTTGGGGCAGGCTGGTGTGCCTCAGCATAGCACTTGAAAGAACTCACATGACAACACACAACATTTATCTTTTGTTTTTTTAATGGTTTATTTGAACACAAGCTCTCACTGAGCTGCAGTCAGGATCATGAAGCATCGGCTGGTCCTGACAATCAAACCGGAGGCTTTCCAATTCATCTGAACTCAAGAAAACAAGTTTCTGTTCTCTGCATAGTTACTTACACTGTGGTTTGCCATTTACTAAATCAAATTTGAGTCTCTCTACAGTTCCTCAAAACAAAGCAAGCTTAATCTAATAGTGGGAGCAATACCTCTATACTGTTGGTAGCAAGTGTGTAGATCTAGGGAGTTACTGGAGTCCACCAGGATCTTCCCTAGGCTGGAAAAACATGTTAACTAGTGTTTGTTAGCTGCATTTGAAAAAAAAAACTGTATCCTTGTCTGGCATTTCCAGTAGGGCCCTGTCAGTTTAACGCTTTATTTAAAAACTCGATCGATGCTAGGCTCTTCACTATGGTCAACCATGATCAAACAACTTAAGTTTAGAGGCTGATCTGCATCCGCAGTAGGCTGTCAAAGTATTTACCAGAATCTAAGAAAAGTACCAGAATCTAAGAAAAGAAGGGCTGGGAGGGACCTCAGGGGGTCATCTAGTCCAATGGTTTTAAACCTTTTTTCACTTGTAAACCCCTAAAAAAATTCAAATGGAGTTGCTAACCCTTTTGAACTAAGTGTGGGCATTTGCATACTTCTCACTGATCACAGTAATCTTCCACAGGCCCCTTAGACAGTCTGTGGACCCCCAGGAGTCTGCGCACCACAGACTGAAAACCAAAGATCTTAACCATCTTATACCATGGGTTTGGACAAGGCAACCATCTTAAACATTGTGTAATCCATCCTTAAAACTCTAGAAACAATCCTCTGGCACAAGTACCAGGAACAATACCTGAAAAAAGTTACCTAAGTTAGATGAAGCTGCAGCAGTCAGCACATTAAAGTACTTTATTGGAAAAGTTCAAGGTGTTTTGTGCAAGCTTCTACTTTTTCAATATTAAAAAAAAATAGAATTGTTCAAAAGTGAATGTTGGGCCCCCAGCATAAAGCAGCCTGTAGTGAATAGAAGTATACTAAATGTAATGTGACTGCTGCTTGAATTCTGCTACAAGTACAGAAAACAACTTGCTTCCCAATGTGTTACTGTAGAAGCCTATTCTTTGTCACCCCTTTTAACAACACCATGGCTGTTCACTGCCTCTATAGAACTGATAGCTCTACTCTATTTTTTGGCTTCTTGCAGCGAAAGACCTTTATCACTGGGTTTACAAGGAACCCACTGAACCTCTGCACTCATCTAACCTGCCCATCCCTGACCTTCACACTCAGAAAAACTAGCCTCAGCCACTATGGAAGCACCTTGTAAAACAAACCTGCCCTTTGAATGAATAAAAGGTGTGGCCACTTTAAACAGCCCAAAACACTTGAGCTGAAAGTAATTAAGTAATGCAGCCATTCTGGCTCCATAGGGCAGCACACACCCAAGCTTTATGATATGCTGTTCCCAACTCCCAAGCTATTTAACCATGCTGTGACCAATATGACAATGCTGGAGTGCTCCAACCACAAAGCTATGCTTTTACAGCCTCTGATACACCCAGTATAAAAATATTGTTTTTCTCTGGATCATTTAATTTGATCCAGTGACTTGTCTTGCTTTTCCAAATAAGGAATAACTTCAAGGTATAGTCTTAAGAAGCTGAACTAGAATGTGCATTTAACATAGTAGTAAAAAGGCAAGTCACATCTGCTTTGCCAAATTGCAGACATTCTTAGGTAAGGCTTTCTAAAAATGAAACATCTGTTATGTGAAAGGAAAGACCAATTTCAAATTAGAATCAGCTAGAAGACATGCTGCTAACAAAGGATACCTGTGAACTTGAAACTAGACAAAGTCACCTTTATAGGTTAGTTTATGCAGACGCATGATAGAACCAGGAGCTAGGAAACCTCTCAACTTCAAATTCAGCCACGGACACACTTTGATGCCCTGTAACCGAGACAGACTCTCTTACAAATGTTCCTGCATGAACAGGGCTTATATGACAGGAATGAGGATTTACTTAATACCTGTGAAACATTTTACTTTGAATGCAATAGCTGATGAGTAAAGAAGTCCAGCTTTCAAACTTTGAAACAAACATTTTCATTTATCCATTTCACCAAGTGGACATCTTAATTGGATTTCCTGCAAATCCCATCCAGGGGAAAAGGGATCAGAGCAAATTTAAGAAAGAATGACTAGATTCACACAGCTTCTTTGCTTGCACATACAAATAAAATAACAATTTTTAGTTTAAGCAAAGGTTAAGAAGCGACTTAAGGCATGCCCACACAATTCTCCCAATGACAGATGAGTTTATTCTATTAAGACTCTTGGTTACAACCTATACTGTGAGGTGATGAGGGGATAATACTATAGTAGTATTATTCACTTCATTGCAAAAAGAAATAAAAAAAGAAAATGAAAGAATATTCAGTGCCTGCTCTCACATGGGTGGGGAGGTTCCCTCATTCCCTAAAGACCACTAACCTACTCCTCAGTTGAAGATATGGGAACATTAAAAAGTGAGGGGTTGGGAAAGGGATGGAGGCAGGGAAAAGAGCCAACTGAAAAATTAAATTATATCAAATCACTAACATGTACTCCTGATGTACCTACTGTAAGACATGTTACCACTCCTATTGCATACGCTTGTTTGCCTTGGGTTCTGACTGCTAGTGTAGATACTTGAAAGGCAGCATAAATGCATGTGGCTTACATGTGTGATCATGCCTGTAACAGAAAATCCACAAGAGCCAGCTTGTTGCAAGCCTTTGAACTAAAGCCATAGGAGGGACTGGAATTTCCTCACCACATTCTTGGCCTGCTGCCTGAAGCCATAATTACTGTTCCCATGGCAAAGATCCTGGCTTGGCCACAAAACCACTTCTATGCAGTCAGCCTGTATCACACGCCAAAAAAACTTCTTAATGTTTGAAAAAAGCAAAGTTAACTTTTCAAGTGCCACACTTTTCAGCCACCAAACTATACATTCCCCTCCATTTTACTTTATGGAGACATCTGCTTAGGCCTACGCTACAGAATTCCCTAATGATAGATATCTGTACAGGAATTAATTGAAAATGAGATGTAACAGCATGCTCCTGGCTCAAAGAACAGCACTTTGGTATAAAATATGAACTATCATATATTATAGTCTTTATTACAGTAGGGTCTAGAGGAGCCAACTGAGATTCAAGGTACCAGTGTATATCCCTAACAAAATACAGTTCCCAGTCCTTAAGAGGAAACAAGGCACAGAGAAATTAAGGGACTGATTGGAAAAGTCAGTTAAAGAAGAGGGAAGTTATAAGGGAATCGTATGTTTGGGTTGCAGCATTATTTCCAGCAGGGTTTCCTGTGACTGGAGGGCTCTGTATGTGAATTAATGAGTTTCCTAAGATAATCTTTTTAGAATGTCAGAATTTGAAATTCAGTTGTGTTTCATTCATGTTTGAAGCCCTACAATACTTACTGAGGTTATCAAAGAATATAAAAAAAAATAATGGGCACTACACCATTCAGAATGAATAAATGAAAAAAAATTCACGTGCAAATATACCAGAAATAACAACTGGAGGTCAAGCAAAATATTGTGTTCTGCCTATGGGGCTGGATGAAGTACAGCACACCATTCCAATCCAATTACTGACTTAATCACTTAAAATAAATGGTTTAAAATCCAGGATTGCTATATATGAACTTGGACAGCTTTACATCTGAAGATTTAAAAGGAAACCTCAGAAAAGTATTTCATAACCCTTCTTTCCACTTATGTTTTATGTAATTTTTTTCATTTAATACTTCTCCCCCTGCCGGCATACTAGTTTTTGCCATCATTTAAGTTATGGTCATCCAAGTGGTGGGAGGGGTTAGTCTACAACACATAGGCCAAGCTAGCGCATAACCCCACCCCACCCGGTCCCCTGCTGCTGTTTTAAATTTAGAAATTTCCTACTGTACTAACAAAATGGTACATCTCTGTTTCTTCACAACAGCTCATCAAGAGTAACAAAAGGGAAGTCAGAGCCCAAGATCATGTAAGCTTATACAAAACAGAAAGAAAATCATTACTACTACTGTCTGCTAGTGCATATTCTGAACAAAGAAGGTGGGGAAGGAGAATCAAATTTTAAAAAGATACATTATTGATTTCCAACCTTAAATGTCTTAGTGTCTACAATCTAGGGGCCAAATCCATAAGCTTCCTTTAGAGCACAGCTTTCTGGCATGGATGCTAGCATTGGCACTTATTTTATCTCCAAAGGAATCTTATTCACATTTTTCACTGTTTAACCTATAAAATACATAAACCATAGTTCAACTGCACTGCTAGAAGAACATCTGTTTCAGAAAGAGAAGAAAAAATCATTTAATTTGTAAAGTGATTTCAGTGATGCCCAAAGGATCAGATTTAAAATGCTGCTGCAAAGAATCACTGAAAATTCTTTCAAGAAAAACATTCAAACTGAAATGCTTCCAGGACCTTACAGAAACTTTCCTCTGCATTTCATTTAACCCAATTATTGGAAAAAAAAAAAAACATGACTGAATAGTTTTTAAGACTTAATGGAAGTACACATTAGCAAGGAATCAGAAGGCTCTCAGTAATGCAGTAAGATCAAAAAAGGGTTAAAAACCCAGCAGTAGCCATAGAATGCCACCTTCTCCCTTGCCCAAAATGGCATTTCAGTGCTTTAGTTCAACATTGTATAACCAAGTACTCATCCAAAAAATGAAATCCATGACTGCTCAGGCCTATTAAGGTGCACTATTAAAGAACATACATGAAGTTCTATTATGTAGCTTGGTGTGGAATGTGCATTTCAAGTGCAAAATATTAAAGACTGCCCAGGTACAAATCTATTTTCAAAATATATTTAAGCCAAAAAAAAATCTTACCCTTTCAGGTTATTTCAACACCCTCCCCCAACTCCGTTTTGCTCTTGCCATTTTTTAATACTTCACTTTGCTTCCCCTAAAGGTAACATCTGCGTGAGCTGACAGGTGGTACCTGTTTCTAACATATGCACTTCCTTCTCTTGTTCTAATCTACCTTTTCTAATGTACTCTTTGTTCAATTTGAAGAAGTTGCCAAAGTGCAACTTCCTCCAATCCCCATTTTAGACAACTCAACATGCCCTCTTAAGGAATTAAAAGACATGAAAGGAGGTAAGAGGTGTGCATCTCCCATGTAATATCATATCTTGATTTTTTCCATTCTTCACAAAGACTGATGGATCTTCATGGCAGCTTTGCTTTTACCTACCTAGGAATCTTCCTATGGTTTCAGAATTTTAAAACATTTAGCACTACTGGCGAGTTACAGAATTTTAACTGAACATGTGAAATAATGCGGCTGCACTGCACAGAACAATCCTACACTGGTAAGGTGATGGATGGACTCTATTCAAGACCATTTTCTATGATTCAGGTTATAGTATATAAGCCTATCCCCATTAAATGTCAAAACTCAAATTTCTCCTTCCTTCCCCTATTAAGTAGCCAGGCCACTCATTCAAAGGCCGTCCTAATTGCAGACAAAGTACTCCAGCAGAAACATCACCAAGTCACTTAACATTTCAGTGCTTTTGTAGCAAAAACTCTCTAATACATTGCCATTAGGAATAAGCCAGTTATAGCCTTCCCACTACAGATATTAAAGAGAACACATCTCTAGCTGTCTACTGCTGGTCAGAAGTCTCAAAAGCCTTTTTAAGAAGACTGCTTACAGTCAGTGCATTACTAATGTCCAATTCTGCACCTTTAACATAAAAGAAACCATGTTTATTGTGTAGGAATAACTTCTCTGCTAAGTATTTTTGATTTGATGAAGTAAAAATGAGCTGTGATATATCTATAACTAAGCAAACCAGCATACTTTAAACCTGTCTCACCAAGACTACCGTAATCCTTAATTCAATACTTAAATAATAAACTAGGCAATTTGGCAAAAAGTTAAATTTATCTCCAATGATTTTGAAGGGTGGGGTATGTGTGTCTACAGGTGTGTGCACGCGTACAAATGTGTAATATATCCTACCTCCAGAACATTACCTAAAATATTAACAATAAACTAATGGGCTAGCAGTTTTCACAAGTGAGCTTTAACACAACAGCTTACTACCACGTAGTGTTGATAGGGAGGGTCCTGCCAGCACTTTGAGTTTCAGGGCTAGGTCTGGCATTATCAAAACTAGAAACTAGTAGGGTAAAGATCATATTTATTATAGCTCCAAGAGATAAGAATCAATAGGCAAAACGCTCTTTTTTTTTTTTAGTGGCAAAGGAAGTATTGCAACATCTAGCAGGACAGGGAATTCACAGAAACACAAAGGAGGTTTAAAATTATCAAATAAATTCACCACCAGATTTTTTTTCCCCCCCTCAAGAAGCACTATCCATTACATGGATACAAAAAACAAGTTTATTTGGATACAACTTGGTTTTGGTGGGGAATTTTGCTTTTAACATAATATTGCAAGTCTCTTCATGCAGCAGAGTAAAAATTGAGTTATAAACTTAAGTCTAAGCATGATAAGTTAACGGAAAAAAAGGCTTTTGACTAAAAGCAACTGATATGTAGTACCAGAAATAGACCGTTTAAGACTGAATGGCTAACCCTAGTAAGCAAGCAGCTTGCACTAAAACTAGGTCAGATGCTGAGCAAGTGTAAAAAGAGAGAAAAAGTGAGAAGTGCCTACCTTTGTACCAACTGTTATATCTTGGACAATGCTGTAGAAAAAAAGAAAGAAAGGGATTAAAAAGTTAGATAGGTTTGCCACAAATATCCAGCATAGTTTACAGCAGTAAGAAAAAAAAGCTAGTTAAAGTGCACAGTTGTCTTTGCAAGTGAGCCAAGGACAGTTTATACAAGGGGAAAAATATATTAGATGGTGGTGGAGACCAAAGACCCAGCAGCGCTAGAAAACTGCAGCTCTTCCACCTTCTACAGGGGAGCTTTCCCCTCTTTTGCCAGTGAACCAAAGAAAGGAACATACAGGGAACAGTCTAGTATTTAACATAACCAGCACAGAACCAAGATTCAAGTCAGTGCAAGGACAGAAGTGTCAAAGTAAGCTCACTCATCCCTTTCCCTCCCTGTTGTCAGCCTCACAATACCACACAATATTCAACAAAAGGATTTATAAAGGGGGCACGCTCAGTGGTGAGGACTCATTCATGCTTCCACCACTGGTTGCACACTGGTGGAACTTCAGTGGTGCCAAAAAAAGCGGTAGTGCTACCACAGCCCCGCCAGGCATTTTATTCTTATCTCAACTAAATGTGCTGAAAAAAGAGCTTGTCCCTGGTAAACAGAACTTCCAGCCTTGCTGGAATAAATAGATCTAACAGAGTAACTGTGGGAAGATTGCTCCTGGATCTAGTGATAAGGCCCGAATGACTCCCGCTCCCCAGGACAGGCAGCCTAAACTTGATACTTCCTAAGCTATGAGTTACTGCCACATACTAAAACACCAAAAATAAGTGGGCATCGAGAATATCCAGAACAGTTTCTGGAAGCAATGAAAATTCTTAAATGGTTCTTAAACTAGTTTCTATCAAAAAACAGAGCAAGCACAAGCTGGACGCAGCCACCTCCTACAAGGTTTGAAAAACCTGCCTTTGAAGCATCTTGTACTAGGCATTCCTGGAGACAGTAGTAGTAAACTTAAAGGACCTCAGGGCTGATCTAATATAGCAATTTCCATTATCAAGTCTCACTGCTCTGCCAACATGGGGACTGTAGTTTGAGATCATTAAATACTCCTTGGAACAGCACTAACATATACACCTTTTTGTAATGAGATGCAAAAGGAGGAAGCATTCTTTAGCTCTGTGGACAAGGCTTTTTAGGTAAATCTGGTATCTTTTATTAGACCAACTCAAATAGTTGGAACAATTCTTCTTTGCAAGCTTTCGGGTACAAGTATCCTTAGGCTGAGGAATGTAGGGAACCCTGACCAATACTTCTGATATAGCTGCAAAATCTAAAAACATAGTAAAGCAGCTGTACAAGACAGAGAAGAGTCCCAATGGCTTTCCTTTAAAGGTACACACTAGGCTACATGCTTTGAATTGTCACATCATCCTGTTGCAATATTTATACAAATATTTAAATGAAAACGAATCCAACAGTCAGAAAATCAACAGGGCTGCAGCAAACCCTTAAGGAAACACAGAAGGCAGTTAAGAAGTAGGCTCAGCTCACTCGTGCAGGGCAGTGTGAAAACAGAAGTTCCCATGCTTACATCAAGATCCATTTTACAAGTCAAAAAGATTTAACACTACTAATACCTACGTCTGCTAGGCTTTTCCCCCTTGCATTTCATTATTTTTCAAGGGAATTAATACTAGTCAAACATTCTAAAAACTCATTCATGCTTTGACAACTTAACAAATAAGCCTAAGTAGCAGTACAAGTCAGCTCAGCATCTCACACTTCCTCCTCAAAACCAAGCTGCCATGTCATCATAACCCAGCAATTTCCAGCTGCAGTTACGATCTAATCCAGTGGTTGATGCCAGGAAGCTATACTATCTTCTCCTGTTCAGACTATTACTGAAAAACCTTGGTATGAGAATGCAACATTTTACAACGCCACTGTGTTCAGTCTCCAATGAAGACAGACGGGTTTTGTTGCATTGGGAGGGTCACCTCTAGTGAACTAATTAAACCCATCTGGCACATCAGTAGAAAAATCCAACCCAAAGTTGTTACATACAAACATTCCAACACACACAAAACAAAGGAAAAAAAGAAAAAGTATGTCATTTCTACCAAAGTGCTTTTTGTACCCCTTAATCAAAAGGTGGAGAGTTGGGGAAAATCCTTCCAGAGACGCAAAACCAGTGAGGGGCATCTCAAGTTTCCAGAGCTCTCGGAGCTACCCCCAAGCAATTTCTCTGACTTCCTGTCCTTCTAAGAGGGCCTCACATAGAGGAAATGTTTTACATAAAGTAGCCTTAACAGTGGATGGTATTTACAATTATCCAGCAGGAATGGTATTTAAAAGCATCCAATATGAAAACCGTTTTTATTTGCCAATAAAATTAAGTTCTAGACTATTTTGCTAATTCACTGGATAGTTAATAACCACATGGTTAAAAAAAAATCCCAACACCCTTGTACAATATGTCAACAGCATTTAGACTTAACATGATTTTGTTTTAAAACTACATATTTTCCCAATGTGTACAGCTTTGCTAGAGGAGTAGTTTGCAATTTCCACTTGCCCTAGCAACCTTAAGTTTTAAAAACCTTAAGTCTCCTACTTCTGAAGAAAATGCACCACCAAACCTTTCAAAGTCTACTTTTACACAAAATGAAATGTCTTTTTTTTGCAATAAAAGGAGAGAAAAGTGGAACTGCAGAGACAGGCCAGGACATTCCTTTAGGCTGTTTTCCATTTTGACTCCTTCCCTACCCAGTTCCTTGAGCCTTTAATAAGGCAAGTAATGCAAAAACAAAGCAACTTAGCAGTATTGTAAGTGATGCTATTGTGAAGCACAGTTTAAAAATCCCAGAGGTCACAGACAGGGGGTTCAGAGATGTGGAACAATTTCTAGAAGAAACTCTTATTCCAACACAAACATGGCTGCCAGTGACTACCTTTTGAAAGGAATGTGAACCATGACTTGCGAGTCCTGCAATCTTAATTATTCCTGGCTAATTACAGGCCTCATCTCCCCCCCACCCAATTTTCTGCTGTACTGAATGGAATGTGAACTATTTTAACTTTCTTAACAAGCCTTCTTTCCTAAAAGCAAACCTAAATAGTTGGCAGGATATACAGTAAAAGCATTTCCCTTGAATTTTAAAAGCAGCATGTGCTATTAGTTTAAGTTTTATTCAACTCAATATGTTGAGCAATTTATCTGTTAAGAGCTGAATTTCAGTTAAACCCTGAACTATCTTAACCACAAAAATACTGCTGTGCTGAATAAACCAAAGTATGGTTCAGATAAGCAGCCAGACCATGCTCCCTTTTATAAAGAAACATGAATGTCCTGCTTTTACAGGGAAAAGTGAGGCACCATTTTATTTTAAATAGTCACACTGGAGGAACCCCGATAATCAACATTCTCTTTCATTGGGAAATAGTTAAGAAAACTAGATGTTCACAGGGTTAAAAGTCAGAGATCAGCAGAGAAAAAAAAGATAGTTCAGGCTTTCTAATTTAAGGTCTGGGGATACAGAAACAACTCTGCTATGAGGTATTAAATAATGTTTCATTTTAACTTAATAATATTTCTCTCTCCAGGAGCCAGCAAGCTAAAAAACACCATGATTTGAAATAAACAAATTATTTCCTTCCAAGAGTTGCCTTTATTACACAGGGGATTTTTCCACAAGTGCCTCTAAATCCAGGCATCAAAGGGGTGGTGACTAAAGAAAAAAAAACAATACCTAACATACAAAACAGGGCGACACTGCTCTAGTCTACATTGGTAACGAAGGTTAAAGTTGATGGCTAAACAATACAAAAGGGCCAAGGGAGCATTAGATTTACTGTGAAAGCTTTAACTGGGGCTTTTCAGGTAATCTGTACACTGTACATGGCTTTTCACTCCTACTCTTGCCAGGCGTACGAGAATTATCACATTTGTACGATAATTCTAACTCCTGTATGATGCATGATCGATAATGATAAGTGTTCAAGACGTGCGATAAATTTGGAGGCAACTAAATGATGCAACATATGCAAAACCCAAGCCACTACCAGTGTTGCCAACTCTCATGATTTTTGGCATTGTTCTTAAAAGTCTACGCTTTGGGAATCTGAAAAACGTAGCAATACACACATACATCTATACATATACATACACATACACAGTATATACACACATATAAACTTAGTTCTTTTATTTGTATATGTTTATGCATGCACATGTGCATGTGGGCACGCGTGCATGAGCGTGTGTAAAAAGGAAGAGCTAAGTTTTCCAGATTCCCAAAATGTAGACTTCAAGAACACCACCAAAAATCACGGGAGTTGGCAATGCTGCACTCCCAGGGAGTCTCAACGAACTTTGGGGTTTGCTATCAGCACTTTATTATGCTTCAAACTAAAAAAATACTTCAACTTGAATGACCCAGTTCTCACTCACGCACTGGCGAGCAACCAAAAAATTAAAGAAAATGTATTTGCACACTTCCTTGCATATTTTTTTCCAGCAAACACAAGCCTTATGAGAGGAGAGCCTTGGACGCTCAAATTGAAGACTTGGCCATGCTGTTCCCTTCTGACAAGCAGGCAAGTGCTTTGGAGCGTGGCAGAAGTTGTGCGTACATCCCCCCTTTACACACACACACGTGCACATGCATAAGTGCTCTGGAGCATAGCGGAAGTAGTGTACACTCCCCCTTCACACACAGATGAGTGCTTTGGAGCATGGCAGAAGTTGTGTATACCCCCCATTACACACGCACCAGAGCGTTTTGGAGCATAGCACAAGTTGTGTACACACACCCGAGCGCTTTGGAGCCCGGCAGTTCTGCGTAGCCCCTTTATACACACACCAGAGTGCTTTGGAGCATATCACCCCCCTTTACACGCACGAGAGCGTGTGATTTGCAGCATGGCACAAGTTGTGCATACACCCTCTTTACACACACAAGCGCTTCGCGTTGTGGCACAAATTGTGTGTACAACCCTTTACACACACACTGAGGGCTGAGACAATAGCGCCCCGCCCCGCCCCGGGCGCTGCCCCCACCATCCTCCCGAGCCAGGCGGGCCTCGCACCCACGCACGCCTCTTGCACAAGCCCCGGGCGGGTCCCATGGGGGAGGCCGGATTCTCTGGCACGCACACACGAGGGGGGGGAAGCACGCGGGTGGGGGAGGGGGGGTCTCGTGCGGCTGCGCGCGCTGCTCCGAACGCGGCGGCGCCAGGGCCTCGCCTCGCCTCAGCCGCGGGGCCCGGGCGGCTCCTCCCGCGGAGCCCGGGCGGCGGTCGGAGCGCGGCGGCGGTGCCCCCCTTCCTCGCTCCGTCTCAGGTAACCCGCGCCTCACCTCAGCCGCGGCCCCGCAGGGACCGCCCCCCCTCCGCCCCTCACCTTACCCCCCCTCCGGTGGCCTCCTGCCCCCGCGAGGCCCGTCTGCGGGCGGCGGGGAACTCACCCGTCCATTGCACACGGAGGAGACCCGCAGGGAACGGAGCGGAGGCGCCGGAATAGCAGGAACGAACCCAACGGCTCCGTGTTATAGACTCACAAAATGGCGGCGGCGCCCGGCCCGCCTCACCCGCGCCGTCCCCCATTGGCTCCCGCGGTTGTCAACCTGACGAGCGAGGCGGGCATCCCCCGCCACCGGGGGAGGGCTCCGGGGCTCCTTTTGCGAAGCTCATTGGTTGCCGGAGAGTTTCGGGGCAGGGCAAAGGGGGGGCGTGCGGCGCCATTGGAGAAGCGTCGGGGGAGGCCTCTTCAGGGGCGCCATCTTGAGAGCGGGAAAGAAGCCCATGCGCCACACTGGGGCGCCATCTTGGATGGGGGCAGGAAAAAAACGGAATCAGCTTACTGGGACGCCATCTTGAATGCGGGCGCGAGCGCCAACGTGCACGTGGAGTCGCCATCTTTAGGATGGGTCAGAGACTCATGGAGGGAGCCATGTTGAATGTGGGTACGCCGCTGAAAATGCTTGCCGGCCATACTGAGCATGGGCAACGAAGCCCGAAGGCGGTGTTCTACAGCCATCTTGAATAGGGGCACAAAGCAAAGGGGCCCATGCCAGATTCAAGTTACTGTGCAGCACGGGGGTCCTTACAGGCAGTGATGTAAGGTGCACTTGGCTTGTTCCTTTTAAAATGACACTTATTAAAAACGAACCCAGCCAAATCAGTTTGCGTGGAGAGGATAAGACTGCTTTCAGATGCTGGAGGCGAACCAACATGTGCAAAACATTTACGTGCTCCGTGCAAATGGCAGGATGCTTACCAGAAGGACTAATGTTTACACCCCAAATCTCCCTCCATCTGTCCTAACAAGTACCCAATAGTTCATTCCTTCCCCTTTGCTGCATGTGTATAGGCCACGATTCTGCAACAATTCACGTCCCTGAGCCCACGTGGAGTCCCTCTATTAGCTCCTCCAATAGGGACTTTATTAGTATTTTCTCTTTACGCTGCACAAAGCCCCATAAGGCCCCGACTCTGATCCGCCTTTGCACATCCATTAATATAAATCCAGTATTGGAAATATCTACATGTCCAGCATTGCAAGTTCTCTTGATTTTTGGCGTTGTTCTTGAAGTCTGTGCTTCAGGAATGGGAACAACTTAGCTCTTTCTTTTGTACATGTCTATAACTATAAATACATATCAAAGAAAGAGCTAAGTAGTTCCCATTCCTGAAGCGTAGACTTTAAGAAGCAGCCCAACAATCATGAGAGCTGGCAACGCTGCACGTCTCCTCTAGCAATTACAAAATGGGAGCGCTAGAACAGACCAGGGCCAGCGACAGCAAATATTATTAGTGGTATGAGGTTAAAAAAGAAGAAGATGAAGGGTCTAATATAGAGGAAGCTTAGGGGCTTATATGTGCCTTACAGACTGTGCTTCCAAGTTGTCTCGGGCATGTTTGGCAAGTGCAGACATGGAACTGTGCACATTTCTTAATGCTGCCAGATAACAGAGGACGGACAAAATAAAGGTAGAAAAGCTATAAAAATTCTGGAACAAATCGCCACTTCCTCTTACACACAGATCACTCTTCTGGTGGCTGCTGCCAAGGTCTCAGTGTCCCATAACCATGTAGGGGAAAGACAGTAAGTCCTTAACCTGTTATTACTTCCTTGTATTACAACAGCATCCAAAGGTCCCAACTGAAATCAAAACTCCGCCGCTGGATAAGTAAAGATAGAGCGCTGCAAGAGCTTGAAATTCAGATCAAATGGGTAGAGGATGGGAAGAAGGATGCGTCTGCCGTGGAGTTGAGGCCCAAGGAGATCAAGCAACTTGACCCTGCCTAGAGCTAGACCCGATGATCTGCAAGGTCCCTTCCAGCCCCTAACAACTATGACTCTATGATCAACGAAGCAGATGGGAAAACCCAAATCTCACAAAGCCCAGTCCTGCTCCTTGAAGTATGCCCCGGCCGAGAGAGGAGAGTTTTTCAGCTGAGTCTTGCAGTTAGTTTATGCCAGCGTCATTAAGGGAAGACCTATAGGATATTGGAAAACCCTCATTATGGGTGGGAGAGAACTGACTTTACCTGCTGATAATGAAAGTTACTTAGGCCAGTACAGAAAAACTTGAAGAAAACGCATTCATAAGTTTCATTAGTACTAAGTTTACTAAAAACTAAAATGGTTTTCATTCATACTGTCAGCAGTTATTAACACGAAGGTGGTCCGTGGCATGTGCAGCCATCCCCAACTACTGATCACCTGCCCTGAAAGCAGAAGCGAACCCAGATACACGTGTGCGCCATCAATGAACTGATTATTTTTTCTAAGCCGTCGTTTGTGTTGTCAGCGTGCGGTTTCTAAAAAAACCAGGAAAGAGTGAATGCCGTAAATGAGACCTACTATTTTGACTCAAGCAATCTCAGCTTTCCCATGAACCTGTTAGATAAAATGTTGCACAACCGAAAATCAGTTGATCAGATTTCTTCCTATAGCATCCAGTTCCAAGCAGGCGCCTCCTCTGACTGCTAGCCTTTAACTGAAAAGGTTTGATCTGTCCTTGGCGTCTTGAACTGCCCATTTGTTCACTCCTCCTACGGGTGTTGCTCAGGTAATAAAGTTACTGAGCAACTTTTTAATCCTTTCATCCTTTTCACAGACAGCAGATATATGCCTCCTGGTAACATACAGGGAAGCATTTGAAAGAAAAATCGCTCCCTAGGAACCTTGCTGGAAGGAGGAATCGTCTCTCTTTCCAACCTCAACAGCCAAAAACCTGAAAATGGCTACAAAGAAAGGAAAAGAAATTGAGCGTGAATTAACTTTCGGTACTTAGCGCATGCCAGCAGGGAGTTCTGGTTGCGCAAAAGCTTCTCCCTGCCCTCCAGCCCCTGTGGTTACTCATCTCATCTCTCCTCTCAGTTGAAGCCCTTTGAGAGACGCACCCAAGTTTTCTTTCTTTTTGAACCCTTCCTGTTAGCTATCTTGTACAGAGATTAGCACACTGCGCCAGGAAACCTTCCCTGCCCCTCTTTCCTTACCTTTTAGAGGAAGATTTTCAAGCTGATAGTGCTTTTTCTTGTGGGAGACTTTTCCATGCAACTCTCTTCCTTAGCAAATCAGCAGCCCCCACAACTTGGCTTTTCTCACAGCTGCTCTTTTCCAGATAAAATAAGCTGAGAAAAAACAATTAAAATGTTCTTTCTCTAGATTAAGTCATAGATTCATAGATTTGAGGGGCTATAAGGGACCTTGCAGATCGTTGGGTCCAGTCCCCCTGCACTAGGCACTAGAAAGATATTCTGTGTTCAAACATAATTAGTGGACTGTACACAATACATGCTCACGGCAGTTGTAATCGAAAGATCACCTCCATACCCTTTCATTTCTACCCAGGAGGACTTTTACAATCCTTTCTCCTCTGCCTGAAGAGGGGTGCTTGTGCCTGAAAGCTTGCAATTAAAGAATTTTTTTTGCAAAGATCTAGTTGGTCTAATAAAAGATATCACCTTTCCCGCGTGCTCTGATTCCAGACATTTTCTATTGTTCTGTACTCGTCAGTTTTTTTACCATACCCAGTCCTACAAACACGTACACACTTGCCACTTTACTACCACAAAGAGTTCCAGTGAACTTCAGTGCTTCTGCTTTTCCTCCTTGTCAAGCACGAGCCCCTTATTTTTTTTTTTACATAAGTGGTCTTCAGTTAAAATAGTGGTTTTGTTTAAACCAGTATCTGCTACACCATAAGGTACCAGAACATTTTCTGGCACATCATTCACAATGCCACATCGCAGCACTGGAAACAGTCAGTGTAGAACCAACAGAGAAAGAGAAAGTCTAGACTGAAAAGAGAAAGAGAACACACTCGCTTGCATTTCTTGCACTCTTAAAAAAAGTACCCCTCTTGTTAAGGGTGATTTTTTTCTGTACATATTTCTCAGCCCTGGATTTTTTTAATTGAGAAGCAATCTCCAGTGTTAGGGACCAGAGG
>JAGPOW010000745.1:360358-380960 GCA_030014935.1 Caiman crocodilus | reverse complement strand
TGCTTTGGTGGCCAGACTACAGTCTGGTCCATCCTTTTGGGGAACAGGTTTTAGCATCGTACCAGAAAGCTCTGCTTGCGACTTCCACCAGGGTTTCTTTTTTCAATGTTGATTTCCATGTTTCAATCTGATATGACAGACATAGCAAGATGCCATTTTTCTGTGCATAAACCAAGTTGTTTTTGCATCTTGTGAAAATCCTTTAGAAGTCAGTGCTGTTTTTCTTCCCCTGGCCCTTCACCCCAATCTCCCTAATCCCGTACAAAACGAGACTTCTCTCTGTGCTATTCCAGTGTTATCTGCCTGTGTTATTTCAGCACTTTTATGTCTTCACTTCTCTTCTTAGATGCTTTAAGATGACTCATTTCCTGTGCAGGATGAACCAGCCATTTCCTGGCTATTGAGTTGAGGATTTTTTTTCTATCAGGCAGTCCTAACTTTGAGTTAGTCGATGTATTTTCTGGTCCTCCCTCCCCACCCATCACA
Organism: Caiman crocodilus; assembly: GCA_030014935.1. Classification (NCBI taxonomy): domain Eukaryota; kingdom Metazoa; phylum Chordata; order Crocodylia; family Alligatoridae; genus Caiman; species Caiman crocodilus. The sequence goes on along the minus strand of JAGPOW010000745.1, from coordinate 380,474 downwards.
CCAATCTTGCTTTCAGTTTTATATAAGGATGAAAACAACAAACCGTGTTAGCAAAAGTTGCTTTGATAGCATTCGGATACTCCCTACAGCCTGGGCTTAGACACTCAATTTTTGGGCTATGGAATTACACTCCTGCCAAATTTAACAGTTCCAAATTTAGCAGAACTATGCATCAGTCCACTAGAGCCAACATCCTGTCTTAATTTAAACGAGCCAGTTTCAAAGCGTGAAACCAGGAATTAAAAAAGATAATTTGAGTGTTAGCATTAAATAAGTGCATTACAGCAGGTTACTGTTCCAATGATGTTCTCATGATTCAGCTAAGCGCCAGCCATGCTGTGTGTTGGAACTGAACTTGGTCTAGTTCCTATTAAAGAAATTAAATATTCAGCGGAGTGGTAGCTCTCTGATATTGCTCTAGTTTTTCCTTATTAATTTTGTTCTCATAACTTGAGCTCCTATTTCTACCCTATACCCCCACCTTCTTCAATGACTACTACATAATACTTCTTCACAATATGGCCACATACCTGCTGTGTAAACCTACCTCCATCAAAGCCTCCAACTTACAACAATTGGCCATTGCATAGTGACCCATGGTACAGCGGTGCTGTTTCCATCTCATTATCTCATGTCTTTCAAATAATTTATTGCTTAACGTATACTAAAAGAAAGGCGTTCTCCTTTTAAATACCTCTTCCATGATATTCAGATTTATTATCCTGCCATGCCTCTACTATAATGTGCTGAAACAGGTAAATGGAAAAAAAAATGGTTGAGTTAGGGATACTGTCTCTTGACTGAATATAGCACACGGTTGTGTGGATCATCACTGAATAATTCATACCCTTAATGATTTAGTCATGCACCAGAGCTGGATACCTCCTCTGTGACTTTCCATTATCTCAGATAGAATGAAAGTCCCTATTAGACTGAGCGGAGTTGAAAAGTGCCTACAGCAGCATTTGTTTTCTAGCCATTAGCACTGCAGACTTTCATATCATTTGACTGAACTTCAGATGAACAGAGCAGGTGTGCAGACAAAGCCAGTCCCTTGCGGTGGGTTGCAGATAGTTGGGCATGGCAGTCAAGGCGAAGCTCTTACAGATCCAATGCCAGATCTAACTAACATCAGTCTGGGTACAGGGAACTATCTTTTCTTTTAAAGTAACTCCTTGGGGGGTTAAAAAAAAAGTGGGGCCAGGGGGATGACATGTGTAGTTCTTCAGTAGTGTGTAAGAGGTACCCTTAACAAAGATAAGTTAAAAGTAAATGTGGCTCCTGGGATTTTAAATTGTGGGAATGCCCTGTGGCGGAATGGGATGTATTTGGTAGCCGTGTTGGTCTGAGACAAAAAGAAATGCAAAACTCTAGAACTCTTGGTTCAGAGATGGTACCTTTTATTAGACCAACTATGATATTGGAAAAAAATATATATATATATAAATATATATATCTATCTCTATACAGACAAGGCTCTTTGGGTGAATCTGATATCTTTAATTAGACCAAATTAAATAGTTGGAAACATTTTTCTTTCCAGGCTTTCAGGTTTAAAAAACTCTTCATCAGGCTGACAAAGCATCTGCAGTTGGCGTGTGCTCTTCCTCGATGAAAGCAAGAATAAAGAAGCCAGAGGCTGGTCTGCATGCAAGACAGGCAATCAGCGAAGATGTAAATTGAGAAGTCAGTGAGTGAGAGGCAGGCTTTTTCTTTTATCTTTATCTTTTTCTGCAGGCTTTCAGGCACACACGCCCTTCTTCAGTTACGGGGAAAATTAAAGATGGTATAAAGTCCCCATAGGTAGAAGATAGACACTCTCATGGACCCAGAGGAACAGACTTCCCCTTCAGCTGCCTCCGTGCAAAAATTAAGTTTATTTTCTTCCCTTGGGGACTTTTTACCATGTTTAATTTTCCCTGAGCCTGTGGAAGGGTGCGTACATCCAAGAGCTTGCAGAAAAAGATATTTTATTTTGGTATTTATTAGTTGGTCTAATAAAAGGTATCATATCTGAACCACAACTTCTAGATTTTTTCAGGTCTTTCTGTGGCAGAATCACATCTTTGTCTGAAGGCAGAGAAGGTTCTTTGGGTAGATGCAATATCTTGTATTAATAAGAATATCTTTTTAATAATATTTTTAGTATTAATAGTCTTTAATAATATTTTAATGAATACTGTTTTATTAATAATAATTAGACCAACTAAATAGTTGGAAAAATTGTTCTTTGCAAGCTTTCAGGCACAAACACTCTTCTTCAGGCCCGAACAAAGAAGGGTGTAGGTGCCCGAAGGCTGTCAAAGAACAGGTTTTCCAACTATTTAGTTGATCTAGTAAGACATATCACATCTGCCCAAAGAACCTTGTCTGCCTGTGTCCTTAGACCAACACGGCTACAACCAACAACCCTAAATTTTTGTCTTAAGACATTCCCGTTTCTCTGGCTTCCCCCTGTAGAGCTACAGGTCCTAAATCAGCCAGGGTAAACAGCCACAGCGCACAGCTTCCCAGCCTTGCAGGAAGCTGATCAAATAGCAACGGCATGAAGTCATCTTTTCCTTGGACTATTCCTGGTAGTAGGTACTACCCTCGCAGGAACGTTGTGCAGGATTGGGACTTAGCGCATATCCCAGGCACACAATCTGCATCGCACACACCAGTTCCCTTTGTCTGGGACGCAGGAGACGGGACACCGCATGCAGCAGCCCGGTCTCCCTTTGCACAATGGGAAGAGCTGGCATGGAGGGATTTTTTTCCTTGTTTCCCACTAAATACTTGGAAAAGTCCTGATTTTTGGTCTCAAAAGCATTCTCATCAGCGGAATGAGACATGCCAGGGCCAAAAAAAGCTTGAGAAACTGCCCAAGTTGCTAAAAATGAACGTGAATTTCTTCCCTACAACCTCCCTGCCTCTCCCTTCCCCTGGCCTCAGCTTCGCAGAGTGGTCCGTTTCCAGCCCTACAGCATAGTTTGCATTCCAGAGTCAAGAATGAACATTTATTTATACAAACAACCATCCTTGCTTGCACATCTCAGGGCCATATCCCCAAGGCAAAGAAATACACTTTCTTTTTTTCGGTTTTCCTTTCTGATCTCCTTTGCGTTGCTGCATTTCCAGACCTTTAATCAGGAGGGACTTTTGCAGGGAAAGATTAGTGCACTTTGATCATTTCTCCGTCCGGCAGATCTGCTCAGACATGGACTGAAATACTCTTTCATTTCCCTACAACACTAACATTTCATTACTCTCCAAAGATCTTGCCACAGTTCCCTCAAATGGGTTTTGTGGGGGAGGGGGACTCGCCAGGCAGGATTTAAAAGCATTCCAGTTCAGTGGAACTTGCAAAAAATTCAAGCCCTGAAACCCAAAGGCCTGATTTTCCTCAAAAGCATTCTGCAAATCATTTTTTCCTCCCAAGTTTCTTAGCCCCGCCGTGGAGATGTATTAGTTCTTGCAACTATCAAATGCAGACGCCGACACGAAAGCAAGCAGCGCGGTCGATGAAACTTCAGCCACCAGGCAAGTGCTACTGAGAAGGGAAAGGCAATTTGGGAGCACAAAAGCTCATCCATTATTTCTTAGGGTTCTCCATCTCTCACCTGTCGGACTGCGGTATCGCTCACTGAAATAGTAGCTCATCACCTGTGTCTTCTGGCTGGCAGGTCACCTCCCATTGCATCTGGTGTTTAATTGGGGATTGCACAGATGCTAGATGGCAACGAACCTGGGCATTTGTGTTCTGCAGCTTGAGACAAGGGAGCCAGGGCACTATATAAAAAAAGCAAGAGCCAAATTCTGCTCTCCATGGATGCAACCAAACGGGCTCGTAACAAGAGTGGAGTCCAGCCCAATTCATTTAAAATTTAATCCGCCGGTGAATTTGATTAGTCATGAACCGGGCGGGGGGTGCTTTCTGGCTTCCCTATTTATGAAGCAGCTTGTAGAGACAAGACTTGTTTTGTAGAACAGTTTCTGAATCATCGAAGGGGAATATGACCAAAAAAAAACCCCCCAACAAAAAACAACCCCCACACACAAACGAGAAGGAAGTAAAATTGGTTTTCAGCTATGTTCTTGCCGCTTGCCTTTTCAGAAAGAAAACACAGGCAGCTTTTGTCACGCTCACGACCAGGGAATCAATGAACTAGTCTAATGAATGAACTTGGAGCCTAAATTTCCTCAGCCACTATATTCGCTGAATCATTATTGATCTTTTTATGGCTCTTATTTTATTACGTTCTCCATAAATACACTGTTGGAAGCCTTGCAAGTGCCCGCCCAGCATGCTGCTGTTTAAGGCGAAGTCCTGCCCCCGATGCACGAGGTTACGGATAAGGGGATGCATCCACCGCCTGCACGGTGCGGGGTAAAGAGGGGCTGCGCTCGGGAGCAAGGCTAGGCCCTGAGCTGGCGGCGTATCCTCAGCAGCGACACGCGGCAGGGCAGGAAACATTCAGCTGGCAACCTCCCCTGCACCAGTCTTCCAGCTGGGGACCAGTTTCGCTCCGAGCTTGCAGATTTGAATCCGTGGCCCTGGAGCAGGCTGCGGCACACCTGTGCTAGGTTGCAAGTGCTGCGTTTTAACCTTCGCCAGGATTTTATAACAAACCTTCTGGCAGACATGAAGCCGCACCACCTTTGACGTAAGTGAAACGCGTGTAGTCAGCCCCCGGCTACCGTAGGATCCACGTGCCTCATCAATTATTACTCATCTGGCATAATGCAAGTGCACTGAAGAGCGGTATGCGCGAAAAGCGGGTCCTGCTAGAACGCAGCAGCGACCTCCTTGCTCTCAGGGACACGACCTGCCAGTGCCTTTTTCAGGAGGAAGGAACGGAGGTCTGCCTCACTCCCCATGGGCTGCCACGACTCGTTTTGAGAATGGCTAAACAGGGCCTGGAGCAGATCTGTCATCTGCTGGACCTAAGCCTTACAAAGTCCCTTCCAGCCCTAACGTCTATGAAATCTTGATTTACTGTAGGCATCCTCTTGCTTCCCTGTAGCAATCTCTGGAGCCTGTGGCTACAGTGAGTCGGGGAGGGAAAAGAAAGGGACAGTCATTAGACAGGAGGCCGTGATCTCCACCTCTTCCTCTCACCCCGGGTATGGGCAGATGACTGTATTACAGCGAGTCACGTAAGCAAGGGGGACTTCTACCATTGTCAGCTGCTCCTCGGTAGCCGTGTCACATCTCTGCTTCTATTCCCTGGTAAGTAACATCTAACCTGGGGCAGGTTACCCCTGAATGAAACATGGCCCAGCTGCAGACTCTTCCTCTGTCCGAAGGGTGTTTGTACCCAAAAGCTTGCAAAGAGCAATGTTTCCAACTATTTACTTGGTCTAATAAAAGATATTGCATTTACCCGAACAGCCTTGTCTGCCTACGGCTAAATGACAGTGGTGTATCTTCCACGTGCCATAGGATAAGGCCAGCCACATGCAGTGGTTACTGCATGTCTTTTCAACCCAGCATAATTTGTTCCTCTGTCCATTTGCCCCAGCTCCTCATTCCTCGCCCCGTTCAGGCGTCTCTCCACAGCTGCGTGCGCTACAGCAGCACAAAATACTTTTGCTGTTGCTTCTCTACGGATCCCGCATGCCCAAGCCGTTCTGCAAAAGCAGTAAGGCTCAGACAGCAAGCCCTTGTGAGTACCATGCCTGCCATGAGTCCCGCATTGTCACGCTGCCTGATAAAGACATCATTTTCCCAGGGCTTCAGCGCTATTAAACACGAAGCTCCAAACGATTTCCTTCTTGGATCAAAGATGCGTTTGTTCCAGTGCCACTTAAGTTTAAAGGCAAGAACACTGGGAATGAATGAAACCTCCCTAGTGGCAGCTGCTGAGGTTCAATTGGTTTGTCAGTGCCGTAATTATGCAGCGGACGTCTCCCGTTTGCTGGCCCATATGCTCCTGAAGGATGTTATGCAATGGAAAAAGCACAGTGGCGTTTCTCTCTCGCAGCTACCAGGGTTTTTCTTTCGCGGCATGAAGACTTGCTTATGTTTCAGGTCGTTAAAAACACTGAGAGCCAACGTGCCCATTTTGGCTCCTGCTGAAGACTAACATTGCTCATACTTTAGCTCTCGAGATGGAAAGGCACGAAGAGCCGTGGCCTGGCGCCAGCCTGCGAGACCTATTTATTTTCCTACAGCGGAGGCCGGCCACATTTTCACATGATTTTCATGCTTGCAGCTTGTCTGCGAGAGCCAGCGCAGCTGCCGAAATAACGCTAGGAATCCTTGCCACCGCGCAGTTTAGGCGATTCTGCGGCTCAGCAAAAACCGACGCGTGACAAATATTTCCAATCCCGCGGCTTATTAAAATATCATGGACTGTCAAAAGAGCACGGAGGCCTGATCTCACAAGAGGTGAGAGGCAGCGGGAACAGAGGGCACCCAGCTCTCAGGAGCCAAAGGAACAAAAGAAACACTATCTGTTAGCACGTTTAATATTTAATTTGGTAAGAGCGATACTGGGGCAGTGAGCATGCGGGAAGCAAAGGCAGACAGCAGTATGTAGGAGAGCTTAGTCCTTTTTAGGACTGGGGCCTGAGCAATCACTTGTACAGGCTTAATCCGTGCACCGAGTTTTTCACATGCAGCTGTGTCCCTTGCGCTCCCGACGCGTGTTCTCTAGATCGGTGTTTCCCAACCCGTGGGTTGCAAGAATATATGAAAGTGTCACAAACAATCTTTAAAAATGGATTCTCCTTTAAAGAAGGAAAATGTGGGAAACCATGGGTTTTCCCTCGCAGGCTGGCAGAGGTCCAGCTTGTCCCCCTGGCCCACACGCTGGCAGGGCAGGGGGCACCGGTCACTGATGTTTACAAAGGGGTTCGTCCTGGTACAAAAAAAGGTCGAGACCCACTGATCCTGATGGGCTCTGAGCAGCTTTGGCCCTGCCAAACAACAGCTCTGAAAAAATCCTTCCTTGCGCAAGACCTCCTCGAACCCTCAGGCTGGAGTCCCGAATGATAGCTTGGAAGCTCTTGAAAGCACGTTGGCTATAATAGAAACCGCTCCCGGATCATCTTCCCATCCCGCTCTTGCAACACGCAAGCAGCCGAGGCTTTAATGCCCCTTCTTTAAACCAGTGACCCGTTGCTCCTCTCTCTCCCCGTCCGCGACCAAGCTTTTCCTATTGCTCCAGGTGCTCATGGGGTTTCACGGTCTCCAAAGGCGTCGCAGCCTGATCTTGGCACAGAAAGGGGCAGAAGCAGGAGCTGTTAGAAACAGGTAGAACGGCACAGGGCCCTCGGGCCGTGAGCCCTCCCCAAGCTTGCAAGGATACTGCACATCTCTTATGCCTCTAGAAGCGGTTTGGGGAAGGGGGGATAGTGTCTCTTCCTGAGCATCACGGGACCCTGAATCATGCAGGAGGCTTTTTCTCCCTGGCTTTTCGTACTGCCATACTGCTGGCCCCAGGGTCTGGGCAGCATGGAGGAGGAGGCTGCAGTGGGTAAAATAAGCCCTGTGCCCCCCGGCACCCAGATCCCATGATGTGTCCCAGGTTCTCCTGCCTGTTCTCCACCTCTTATGCCAGGCTGCCTCAAGCCCTTCCATTTGGGGTGCAAACGAGGCCCCTGGCCCCCATCCCTGCACCGAGTCACCTGCGATAAAACAGATTGTAAGTGTTCCCGATGGGAGGAGATGCCTGAAGACTCAAAAAGGCAGCTGAAAATTTAGGTTGCAAAGTCTCACTGGTATCCACGGTGCATCTTCACTCACCACACAGTGTTTCAGCAAGGGCATCTTCTCCTCCCCCCGTTTGTTGATGGGGCAAGCAAGGCACAGAGTAGAGGGAGCACTTTGCCCTCCGTCACGGGACACGTCCTTGGGAGTCAAAACAGAGCCACCGGACCGTGCTGCCTCCAGCGCCGTTTCATTCCTTTGTTAATAGATTAGCAGAAAACGGCCTTTGTGACTTCACTATCTTAGATGAACTGGAGAAAGAGCCACCGAGTAATATTGGAAATCATACCGGTTTTTTAGCCGCTGTAAAATAAGACGACACAATTACGGGTGGATTGTTTCTGATTTGGGATGGGCAGTTCCAGACAGGAATTTTTAGGCCAAGTGTCAGGCAGATAAGAGACAGACACACAAGCTATGAACCGCTCTCATCCCCGGGTTATAAACGGCAACGTTTCTGTGCGCTGCTAAAACTAGACACCGAACCGTACTTCTAGCTTCCTGCGGAGTAAGCATCTTGGCGGGCCAGGAGACCTCGGTTTACAACTTCGCACTCATTCTTGCTATTTCCAGGCTGGTTGCAGGTCCTGTGTTGTTTTACAACACTGGAGGCAATGTGCAGGGATGGTGTTTTTACCCCTGCAACATTCAAATTTAGGAGAAGATGAATCCGTGCATTAAAAGCAAGCTTTTCTCTGCCGCATTGTGGAGGTCATGGCCGGCACCACGACCGGCGTGGGCTTGATGAGGGGCAAGGCAGGGGGATGGATGTGTAAAGCCTGTTGCCAACCCGGCCCATACAAAGGGCATGCTTTCGATATCTGGATTGGGCGTACGCCTAAAATAGGACAGGAATCGAGCTGCTCTCCTTGTCCGAGTCCGGCATTATTAGCAGTTTAGCACCCTCTGGTGGAAAGCTGCTCGAGGTCTCTCTTCCGGACACCGTTTAAAATTCAGGTTATCGGATCACGTTCTCAGCAGGCCGGGCGCTGCTGCAGGCTGGCCGGCCCGGAGCCTTCACGAGTCAAGCGCTGAAGCCATGAAACCCTTCCAAAGAACCTCAGGGTTTTGAACCAACTGGGTTCAAGCTTTTTTTCTGCACCCAGAGGAACTAGACATGATTTTTCAACAGAATGACCCCCGTGACTCTCCAAACCAAGTCAGATTTCCAGCGCAATCATAGAAAATCAGGAGGTCACATCCAGTCCAACCCCAGCTCAAAGCAGGACCAGCCCCAACCACATCATCCCAGCCAGGACTTTGTCTAGCCGGGTCTTGAACACCTCCAAGGATGGAGAGTGCATCACCTCTCCGGGGAGCTCGTTCAGTCGGGAGAGCAGACAGCACGTCTAGACGCTCAGTTCTGACATCCTGCATCCTCTTCCTGCTCTCCTGCTATCTGCATGTAGGAGAATAGAGTTGGGCGGCGACACTGCCGCCTGCATTGCAGTTTGCACGCAGAGCGGCGCGCAGGATGGACCTTCACCTTCCCCCCGTGCAGAGTAAGGATCTGATCCCACAAAGGACGTGACTTCCAAAAGCAGGATCTAATCCTGCAACGTGGGTAACGTGCGACTAGGCCCCGCATGGCGGTAGGAATTTGGAGGGTCAGAATCAGTCGTCTCCCTTTTAGATTTTTTAAGCCAAGGGCTCAGAGCATGTGCTCCATAGCTAATTTCCTTTTCATTTCAACTCCTTGTTATTCCTCCCCTGTGGGGGTAAAATATTAGGTTCTATTTATATCGTTCCATGTTTTAAAATTATTTTTCTCCCTTACTACATCTGTTTTTAGTGGCTCATTACCGACTCTCGGATCCAGGCTCTCCCCTGCCAACCGGCTGCAGATTTCCATTAGATATGTCTAAATACAGTTTACCCCAGCACTTAAGATCACATTGCAAGGATCTTGGCTTTGGAATGAAGACCCTTAGGAGAGGCGACATAATGCAGGGGAATGGTGGGGACGAGGATGGGGTCACCCATGAAAAACAGGTTTTAGGGCCCCGTTCTTTGGGAATATGTTTGGACTCCTGGACGAAGACCGTACGTGAGGTCTCTGTGAACTAGCATTACCTGGCAGTTTGGTCTGTGTCTGTCTCTAAGCTGGCACGTGCAAAGGGAACTGGCCCTCCCTCGCCGGGCTTTGCTGGATGGTGAACGGTTTCCTGTTTTTCCGACTCGAATTGTTCCCGTTTCCCGTGTCACCTCGTTAGGAGGTTGACATGCTCCCAGCTCGTGCGTTTGTTGGTATTGTGCCTGACAACTGAACTTTTAGCCTGCAAAACAGGCAAAAGAAACAGAACCAAGATTATCAGGAGCAGGAGGGGAAAGGAACTCAACTAAAGGCAAGGTCACTGATGGGCTTTTTGTGCATCTATACAAAGAGTCCTTTTTCCGTTTCTGCTGCTGGCGTAAGTCTACGTGCGTTATAGCAGATGTAAGGGTCTTCAGCATACCATGAACAATACACAGGCCTCCTCTTCTACTCATACCAGTAAATGACACAGGCTCGCATTTCCAAAAGTGTTTTTGGGTGCCTTGGGTCCCCCCACCTTGCGAGAAAACCATCTTCAGAATGTGCTGAATGCCTGCCCTGTCTCTTTGAGCCGTCTAAAATTGGATGCACACAAGCAGAAAAGGTGATATGATATCCTGAATCGCTAGCAGCTTTTGCAAATGTAGGCAGAGAGAGCTTTGAGAGCGGGATCGCTGTACACCGATGGCCTCGTGGCATTGAAAAGCCATAGGCGATAGGTGTTCCTTTGAAAACACCAGGCTAAATTCTCTAGGATACGGGGATTAATGAATCATCAGCTCAGCAGCTGACGTCGTGTCAGTTTGATTATGCAGATTAAGTCGGTCAGAAGGCACAGTCCAGCAGCTGGGAGGTCCATTTTTGTTTAAGGGAGGGTAGGGGTCATTTAACTATAGCTGGTTACCAAGAACACTTCGGGATTCCCAAACAAAGATGTCAGTTCTGTTCAGAGCCCGTCACCGGATTGGAGAGCTTCCTGGAAAGATCATTAAAATGCCACCCCATCGCTAGCAGTTGCAGTGCTGCTAAAACAGCCGCAGGATCTGCGTAGTGCCTTACCTTCATCTGCACGTGGCCGTGTTGACTGTGTCAAGGAGTAATGCTGATTTGTAGCAGCTGAGAATCTCATGCATTTAAGGCAAATACATCCCTTCAGTTGCCAGTGGTGTAAATCCAGAGTAACTCCATTGACTGGCTTCTCTGATGCTATTCCCCATGCAAGAGCAGGCATGGGCTGGAAAGTTATTTTAGCGGGTCGCTGGACTTTCATTAAAAGCCAACTATAAAAAGAAAAAGCCTTTTTAGAAGAAAGATCCGGAAAGGGAAAGCATGTGTTTCGAGATAAAGGGAGATGAAAGGGTCCCATTTAGGAAGCTTGCGATAGCAATCAAGAAGTTCAATTGCCAAGTCAGAAATTTCATGGCCTTATGACCAGGCAAAATTTCTTTCTATTATCTTCTTCCCACAGTACAGTAGCTGTAAATGCCAGAGCATTGGCATCAGAGTTGCTTTTCTCTGTCCAGGCAATCCAACCCTTTTGGGAAAAAGCTGCTCAGGCGGAAGGAAGTCAGAGGCCTGGCTTGCCTGGACTTCACAAGAGAACAGGAACAGGCCGACGGGCAAGAATGGATCCAGAAGCAGGGTGGATTCAGTAAAATGCCTGGACTTAGACTTGTAGACAGCCAGATCCCGCACTCAAAATACATTTGCTGAACTGGTATAAAACTCAGGTTTCAACGTGATTTTTGCTACCATTTAAGCCTAGCGTTTTTCAAGAGGAGCCACTGGTTTTTGCTGAGAAGCGCTTTCGCAAATCCCAGTCTTACGTGTGGTTCAACCACCCAGCTTGCGAAGAACATGTCAAACAGCCTTCTAAGCTAAAATTATCCCTCCCGGCCTTAGAAGAAACCATAAATAGGAACATCTGGGGAGGCAGCAGCGAAAGGCATTGGAACAGGAGAGCTTTGCACAGGAATGGGGACGCAGGCTCTGCGAATGCACCACAGTTTGTGCTCCAAAACAGGAACAGTTCTCGTGACCGTTATCCCTTTCCTGCTGGGAGGTAAAATAAACTCAGCAAGAGAGCATTGACACCCCCAGGCCTCTCTCCTGACTGGAGATAAGCAGTGATCTGGCGTGGGGGCTGAGGTTTCAGTTGGGGGGGTGTTTGCTTTCCCTGTTGGCTGCTGCTTTGCTGAGCATTTGGAAATTCATTTGTTTTTCCACTCGGCTAGCTGTCATTGAACTGGTGGCTTTTGTCCCCAGCTGAGCCTCTGGTCCTTGCATTTAGCCATCCCTGGAGGACAATGCAAGGGGGACATTTCTGCCCCATTAGGAGCAAGCTCGAACCCAGGCCAGCACCTGCCTGCTAACCCCATGTGGTAGCACCCTCATGCCCCAGCCAGCCCCTCCGCAGCACGTTGAGCTGGGGTGGAGCGACTCCGGGCTGGCACACCGAGTCCCTGGGCCCCTGCCAGCCAGGGCTGCGGCACCCCAGCTCAACGTGCCACGGTCCTGGGCACGTGTGGAAACGTGATCCCTGGGAGCAATAAACTCCAGCACAAACTGCACCAGAGTTTATTTAAGCTTACTAATTTCACATGTAGATGCACCCAGGAGGAACAAGAGATAAGGGTATTTAAGCTTAGGACTGTCTTGACACCTATTTATATAACCATTCTCCCCCAACCCCAAGTGAAGGCATTTAGGAAGGCTTGACCTATTCAGCCCTCTCCCTGCTGGCACGTTTGAGTCGATAACCCCACAGACTAACAGAGGCTTCATTTTCATCCAGGCAGCAGTCCTAGGTCTCCTCTTCCTGCATCTTTTGGCCCAAAGCAGCCTGGTGAGCTCATCAGGGGGTCAAGGGTGGAACATCAAACCAAATGACCCTTGCATTGTCCCTTAGGTGTTGGGAGATGAACGGCCATCCAAAACCATTGTACTCTTTCCTGCTTGTATGCAGCCAGGCTTTTCCTGAATTCAACTCATGTATCCATGCCATAAACACCATATTCATAACAAACAGATGCTCCATTCCCATCAGCCAAGGGAAGAAATTCCTTCCTTTCTGCACACTCGCCCTTGTTCAGAGAGCAAGGGATGCAACATGCATCCTTTGCGAAGCAAATACAGGCTTTTTTCTCACCAGAGTGAAATGTCATCCTGGCGACAGTGATCAGCTTGACAGCTGGATGAGTAGACAGCGGATTTCTTTCTCCAACGCTTTCAGTCTAGTACCTTTTACCAGCATTAAATGCGCAAGGTACAGGACAGCTTGCAAGCTCTGCGATGCAAGGATCCCAGTCACGACCTGTAACTTTCTACAGCATCAAGCACGGTCCGGCCTCTGGGCATCACTCCATCACAGGAACTTATTTGAGTTAATTCTCCAGCTTCTTTGAACATCCTAAGCTTGATGAATAGAAGCACATTCTCTATCCTTGCATGGAGAGCTGGAGAATTAACTCAGAAGGGCCGGACCTTGCATGGAGAGCTGAAGCTTTATGTAGATTGAAGGTTTTGTTCCAAACATGAGCTTAAATACATAGAAATAGACAATACCTTAAAGTACCTCCACCGTTAAATTTCCCTTTAAAAAAGTTAAATAATAGGGCAAGTCTATTTTGCTTCAAATTACGTATACTTCTGTTCCTGCCTGGAGAATTAACGGCTACGGTGCTGTTCTGTTTGGGCTTTAGGTAGTGCAGAGAAGCATTTTAAATATTCCATATGTATAATTCATGCTTTATTTTGATTTGGATTGCAGGATCAGGTCCCTAGAGTGTACCAGAGATTTACGTGAGGAGCTTCTCCTCTGTTTAGTCCCACTCAACCTAATGGAATTATTCCCATTAGTAAGTCCATCTCTGTGCAGCTAGTGCCATTAAAGGTACCACCTCAAACCAAAAAAACCTTTGCTTCTCACATTAGTAAAGTATTTGCAGGAGTGAAACCACTCAATTTTTGCTCAGTTACGAGACGTTTGTTGGGAGCTGTCACTCAACATCGAGAAATGAAATCTATATGCTGATCATTCCAGGTTCTGTGAAAGGAAGGAGGCGTGTTTAAGCGACAGACAGTGTTTTCCACCAGAATAGCATATTCCACAGCAGCATGGTGAGTACGCCGTCAAGTTTAGTATAGCTCACTGGACATTGTTAATTAGCTTTAAATATGTTATTGAACTCGACTTCTTTTAGAGACCATTTCATCTTTTTTTTTCCATAGGCAAAATGTAAAATGTGCTGCTTGCGAGTAGTCTTACAAAATTGTTCTAACAAATGCGATCTTGTACATACATGATGAGGGAGTACCTCGCTGCAAGGGGGATTCTTTGTAAAGGAAATTGTTTTTAGTTACAAAGGTCATAGACTCATAGAAAATGAGGGCTGAAGGGAGCTCAGGGGGTCACATCTAGTCCAACCCCCTGCTCAAAGCAGGGCTATTTTCAACTACATCATCCCAGCCAAGCTACGTCTAGCCGAGGCTTAAAAACCTCCAAGGATGGAGAGTCCACAGCCTCCCTGGGCAACCTGTTCTAGTGTTTCACCACCCTCCTGGTGAGAAAGTTTTTTCCTAATATCCAACTTAAACCTCCTTTGTTGCAATGTGAACCCATTGCTCCTTGTCCTGCCATCTGCCCCCACCGAGAACAGCCCAGCTCCATCCTCTTTGCAACCCCCCTGCAGCGAGCTGAAGGCTGCTATTCAATCCCTGTTCTGGCCTCTTTTTTCCAAACCAATTCCCCCAGCCCCATGACCAGTTTTGCTGCCCTCTGCTGAACTCTCCAATTTGACCACCTCCTTTCTATAGCGGGGAGGAGGTGGGCAAAACTGGACGCAGTGCTCCAGATGTGGCCTCATCTGTGCAGAATAAAGGGGAAGAATCACTGCCCTCAATCTGCTGGCAACGCTCCTACCCATGCAGCCCAGGATGCCATCGGCCTTCTTGACAACAAGGGCACACCGCTGGCTCATATCCAGCTTATTGTCCACTGTCACCCCCAGGTCCTTGTCTGCAGAGCTGCTTCTTAGCCAGCCAGCCCCAGCCTATACTGGTGCATGGGATTGCTCCATCCCAAGTACAGGATTTTACATTTGTCCTTATTGAACCTTGTGAGATTTCTTTTGGCCCAATCTTCCAATATGTCTAGGTCACTCTGAATCCCAGCCCTGCCTGCCAGCATATCCCCCCAACTCGGTGGCAACTGCACACTTGCTGAGGGTGCACAGCATCCTATCTTCCAGATCGTTGATGAAGATATTGTTTTCAGGGGAGCAAACTGGTTGAATACTGACCTGGATGATTATACCTTATACTTTCACATTAGAAAACAATCTTCCATTCATAGTTCCGATATCATAATTTAACAAGCTGCATTTGGCTTTATTGTGAAATTCGTCATTCAGAGATCTTCACAAATGAGCTCCTGCAGTTTGGAAACTAAGTTTGTTGACAAACAGCATGAAAAAAGCCATCAAATCAATTATTCGGTTAAAGCAATTAAAATTAGCAAGGTGCTAAACAGCAGCTCCTCTCGCCCCATTGTAACAAACATCCCGTTTTAAAGCCAGGTTTAAACCCCTTTGCAGGATGAGAACCTTGAAGATGCAACCTGCAGCAACATCAGATCAATCGCCAAGGATCTGACCAACTTAGTGACTTGGGCGCACACTCATGGGACGATATGCAATCAGATCCCAGCCTTGGAAATTGTACAGGGCATGGACCGTCCCACCAGGGACAATTCTGTTCTATGGATATGCGTAACCGGACATGCCTATCACTGGCGCTGCGGCGGGGCGCTGTACTTCAGAAGCGGGGAGGAAAGCGTAGAACAGAAGAAGAGGCCCCGAACCTCTGATTCCTGCTCAGCGGAGCATAATTTAAGCGAAAAGAGATACAGGGTAAGCTCACTGAAAGCCGATTCTGAGAGCACAGGATGCCACAGCAGGTCTCCAGGGATAGCTCCAAAGACCGAAGCCAACACATGCTTCATAGCATGCGATATAGCAGTGCCACCAGAAAACCAGAGTGGACATATTCCTCTGAAAGACAGCAGCTCCACAAGACCGTGCTGCACCGCGGAGCAGAACATGCCACTAACGGCTAGTCATGCCACAACCGACCGAGCGACCGGGCCGACAAAAAGCATGGAGGACCTGCAAGATGTCTCTGATGAGGAACAGTTTGAAGCAGAAGAAGGACCCAAAATAAACTGGAATATTCTTTCAGACTCACAGAATAAAGAAGCCTTGGCTGAGTATGACCTGCAAGTGCAAGGCTATTGGAACAGGGGGACTAGCCAGGATACGGCCACCCAGACATCTATTTCTGTCTACAAAGGGAAGGCTGTGACGACCCCCTTTTTACAAGAGATTTTAGAACGCAGCAGTCCAGAGAGCCTGGAAAACCACTGCCTGAATTTAGTTGTTCCTCCTCCTGCTAAGTCCAGAAGCAAAACCTCTGGAGCAGGGAATCCCTCCGAATCAGCAGTGACTAAAGAGCAGTTACCAGCAACTCCCGTCCCCAGCGTGGAAACCAGGGCTGTGTTTGAGCCCCCTGTATTCAGAGCTTTCCACGACTCCGCACCGCCTGGCGTGGTCCACCAGCTGTGGCCTTCTGAGCACGCTACGTCGGGAACAGGCTTAGTCGGGAACGCTGCCGAAACACCGGGCGAGGAAAGCAAACAGTCAGGATCCCAGCCCGCAGCAAGTGCCTTAGCCTCACCTACGCCAGGGAACGAGAGCGCCCAGGACGGCCTGCCTGCACCTTCGAACAAAAGTAAGAGTGTCCGGAGTTTTATTCCTACGTGGGTGGTTTTAAGCTCTTCAGCTGCCGTATTCAACCTTGCGTGGCTGCATTCGGCCACCCATCTCTGTATTTGGATACCTAACGGTGCCTGACGTTCAGAGGTGCTGAGCACCTCGGGTGCTACTAGGCACTTCAAACAAGCCTTACTTCAGAAGACCGGGCTGCACGTTTGGGTGCCCAAACAGAGATTTGGCTGGCTAGTATTAGCACCTGTCGAACGTTTTGGCCTTTGCATTTTACTACAGTATGCTTTAGGGAGATGTGTTGCAGTGCGGTCAAGGAGTCTCACTAGGGCTTCGGGGGGATGCGACTGAGGGCTATTCTGGACTCTCCAGTGAACCAAGCTATAAAATGGGCACCTCCTCAGTAGGGCTGTGGTCAAAGGCAGCAAGCCACATCACTCCCTTATGTGCTGTTGGCTAAAGAAACAGGCATGCCTTCGCCATGCTAGCCCCATGCAGGGTCCCAGCTGCACATAAAACTACAGTCCTTGCAGTTAACGGCACCCCGGAGCATGAGCCCTGGTCTCAGAAGGAAGAGAAAGAGGAAGTGATTTTTAAAAGCAAGCCCAGTTCAGACATCACAGGTGCAACTCTGCCTCCACTGAAGTCAGTGGCAAATTTCCCATAAACTTCCGTGGGACCAGAGCTTCATCGTATGTCTTAGAGCCCAAAAGGTATAGATGCAGTTTAATAAAGAGATTTAAAATGTGTTCTGGCCAGGATGTGGGTTTAGCTATCGTGTCTGGTAGTCAAACAATACTCAAGCATTTTTCATCTGTAAAATTCACTCCTTGGTAGAGGCCACTCGGACCGCTTTCCATCAGCTATTTTTACGTGACGCGGTGTCACAAGACTCTTGGTAAGAATATGCTCTTTGATGGAGAACCGAGAGCCCTGCCTTGTGGCTGTCTGAAACCCTCCTGTGAACAAGCACGGTCTGCACAAAAAGACATAATAATTACACCCTGTGCATGTCTAACAAGCAGATACCACTTTTTGCCAAATATTGGGAAGTCTGTTAGTGAAATGATCTGCTTCCTTTCCTAAATGATCAGGTTTCTTTGCCACCTGTGGCTAATCCACTGGCATATGGGATCTGAATCAGTGGCCCATTAAAAACATGTTGCTTCAACTTTGGTGATTAGCGCACATTGAATAAGCGAATATTTAAAGATGCTACAAAAAGAGCCAGGACATTTGAACCTGTAATTGTCAGCGTGCTTGCAAACTGTTTCACACAAGTACAGAGTAGCTGAACATCTCCCCGATTTGAATGTAGGTCGACATTTGCAGACGACGCTGAAAAAAAGATTGGGCAAGCAGTTTTGGAAGTTGGAGCTCTTGGGTTCATCATCCCTTGCTCCATCCAGCTGCTTAGCGCTGCGACTCCATTGAACTGCTGCCTGGCTACCAAGAGCAACCTGAATATTAATTCAGAGGGATGCTTATTAGAAACACACATCTGGATTTTGAAGCAAACCTGTAGCCTCTAGGACTTAATGTCTGGCAGTAAATAGCAAATTTGGGCCATTGCTTGCTGCTCTGGTGAAGCCTTGTTCATTGGATTTGTATAATTCTTGAGGCCAGCACCTACTGCGTGAGATAAAGGAAAAATCATTGTAAGACCTTTGCTGTGTATGGGCTTATAACACTGTTGGGAAGTTTGCACGTTTCAGCAGAGGAAAACTGAGCGTATAGTTAAGTTAGGTGGTACTTTAAATTGAGTAAAGCTGCCATAGGTTTGACATTGTTTTGAAGAAAAGAAATTAAATGCTGAAATAGCACTCCAGGGCTCATCTCCACTTGAAAGGTTATTCAGACTGAGGTAGGATGTGAATTTAAAACACAGTAGGTCTCCCCAAGTACTTCCATATGTGGACTCACTCATTCTAGGTGTAGCTAAGGCCTCACAAACAAGAAGAAACCCTGATGCACGACTACAGTTTGCATGCATATTGCTGAAATTGAAAAACCGCATCTCTCATCAGACGCCACTGCGAAGTCCTCCGAGAGGATCTTTGCAATGATCATTTCTGCCAGACAGCAAGATAAATGGCTTGCTGCTCAATACAGAGCTCAGCTTCCAGTCTCTGTGTTTATTGATTCACATGCCATTTCTGTCTTTGTCTTTGCATACACCACTCAGTAGCTTTAGCTACCAACCCCAGACATCCCAGCCATCAGCTGCAGGACCCCACCCCGCGCCCGCCTCTCTTGCAAAGATGCTGGCATGGGGGGGAATAAGGAAAGACAAAGATCTATGCAGACCTGGACACCCTAAAGACAACCGAATTTGGGTTGTGTAATATATGCAGGGAAGTGAGATCATGCAGACAAAGAGCAAAGGCAAAAGGCCCTAAAAAATGCCTTATAATAGATGGTGTGCTACCTTTTGCACTAGTGACTTACCAAATGGATGTATAGTTATCATCCCTTGGTTCACATTACAACCATGCACTTTTAAGGTGGCTAACACAAGATGGACCGCAACAAGACCTTGCATCCAAAATAAAAGGCAGAAAACAGGATGCGTGCACTCTCAACAATTGCCACTACCAAGAAATCCCACTACCAAGCTGCTGCCGTATCCATTAAGAGCCCTAAGATATATGCCTGTGTAACCCGTGGCTAGCGCAGCCATCTGATCAGAGGTGCTGGGTAAGCAGTCCCCACCACTTTCTGCTGGGTTTCTGCCCACTCTTTAGGGCATTTGCAGCATGCAGCAAGGCTTAGATCGTATTCTGGCCCTCTGCAAAGGGAGTGAATTTTTACCCTAAGCAATTTGCTTCTTAGACGACACCGAACTAGAGTGATATGGATGTGCTACTGCCATGACAACCTGAGAAATAAACTCATGTGCAATCCTGGCAGCCCTTTTTTAAAAGATATTTTTATTCACTTTTTCCTGCTAAAGAAAATGCTCTCTCTCCATATATATTTTATATGGTTAGTCTATAAGGTGCATATAGACATTGCCTTATACCTTCACCTGTATGCAGGCCAGCTCCCATCACCTTCACTGATCCAAATTTACACGATAAAATATACGTCTGAGTGTTTGCAAGTGGAGAAGAAAGTTTATCTGCTACTTTCTGGATAGCTAAGGTTTGGATTTCGAGGTGCAGCCTTAGTGAGGTGACTGGACTCATAAGGCAGTGCAGTCTGGGTGTGCCCTTGATGAATCATAATCAGGCTGGGTAAAATTCACCCCGTTCCCAACATGCAGGCAATTCAAGTTCCACCGTAAATCCTTTCTAAAGGTTTGTGGGTGGGTTGAACTTATTGCTGTGCTGGGATGCATGAATTCACACCCGACCTCACGCTGCTCCCATAGAATAAAACAAGCTCAAAGCAATATGACCGGGTATAGGGACTCCACTGAGTGACACAGGGCTCTGGTTTTCTCCAATTAAAAAAAGAAATCCCCAATTGTCAGTTAAAAAAAATGTAATCCCAAATCCATGTTTTTCCACGATTAAAATAAAATGCCGCTATATACATATCTATATATTAGTTGAGTTTCCTTTAAACCATGGAAAATGGTGGATTTGGGATTACTTTTTTTTT
>JAGPOW010000745.1:308645-323772 GCA_030014935.1 Caiman crocodilus | reverse complement strand
GACCAGGCCCAGGGCAAAGCTGCTACCTTGAGATGCTGGAGCTGGCGTCTGTCGTCCTCGAGCTGGCGCCTTTTATTCTCGATCTCTGTCTGACGTTTCCGCTTCTCCTGAAGGCGCAAGGGGAGAGGGAGCAAGTAAAGGGTCCGTTTCTGAGCACAGCAAAGCCCCGACGGCGGCAGCAGAGGGGAGCTGCACCTTTCAAGAGCCCTCGTGACAGCTGGCGGGACCCAGTCAGGCCCTGCAAAGCCGGGGAGTGGACCCTCGCACCCCATCGGATGCTTTGGCTCAGAGTGATCTCGGAACACCCCAGGTGTCTCGCAGGTTTGGGGCCCTCGCTAAGGTCTCCCACTGCCAGGCTGGGTCCCCAAAGCTCTTGACCATGCCCAAACACCCACCAACATTTATACGGGGGACTCTGCTTCCTCAGCAGGGGCAATGTCAGGGCCTAGGGGGTTTGTACCCACTGCGAACCTGGCCCGAAGCCTGTTGAGCCGGGGTAGGTTGCTCAGGAAGCCCTCCCTGGTTGGGCTGGGGTGGATGGCGGTGCCCTTCCCCGTGTCCTTCTCCATCTCCTCTCTGCCTGGCGTGCTCAGGCAGCTCCCGCCAGGGTCCTCCCCTTGGCCTCTCCTCCTTATTGGCTTCTTGCTGCCCTCCCTTAGCCCCCCGCCCCAGCTGCTCTGCATTTTTATCCCATCCAGATGCTGCAGCTGTGATGATACACAACAGTGTGGAGCACACCGGGCATCACAGTCATGACACCCACGCGAGGCACAACTGCTAGGCACACGGGAGTGAGGGGGGTCTGGGATGGTGCAAAGCTACAGGCAACACACAACAGCTGTTGTGCGCACACTTGCACGATGCACACAGCAACAACACCATGCCCGGCAACGCAGACAAGCCAGGTACCATCGTGTGACACGCTTGCACACACCATGCCCAACAAACACAACACAACCGTTACGTGATGCCCAACACCTGGACGTACAGGGGCAAAGTGCAGGAGGATTTCACACCCGGCGCCTGACAGCCACCCCGGGCCTCAGACCTACACACGCAGAGCACACCACCCGGACGTCGCCAAGCAGCAGTGAACGTGCCGTGCGACAGTTGCACAATTGCTCCAGATCCACCGTGCACCCCGGCGTGCACAGCCGCACACACCAATGCTGCATCTCTGCCAACCCAGGGGCCAGACAGTGCAACCTCTGGCCCGGTCCATGGCACTGCCCCTTTCTCCTGCCTTCCCATCCTTTGCACACAACCACCTCGCCCCACCACCCTAACCGCCCTGTAGAGCTCCTTGCAGGCGGGGACTTGCCCACCACTGACCCCCAGGCCCCCTTTTCCTACATTTGGGCTATTGACCCCTGCACTCTGGGCTGCCCACGGGCATCAGGCTACGACACTCCTGGAGCTCGTGCGTGAGATTCCCACGTCTGCAGGGCCCAGCTCCCCGCCTCCCCAGCCGCCAAGGCAGCCGCCCAAGGGCCTGGAAGCACAGCGGCGCGCCCCCTCCCTGCACAGGCCTCGGCCAGGAGATCGATAGGCTGCTTGGCCCACGATCGATAGCGAGTGACGTGGCAGGCAGCAAGGCGGAGTGGTGGGAGCGGGGAGACGAGCCGGGGGGAGGGCTGGGAGGGAGCCAGGTACTCGGATGCAGTCAAGGCTGCTATTGTGTCTTCCCTGCACACCGAGAGCAAAGACTCCTCCTTGCCAGGCTGGGCATTTTCCTTGAAGATGCAACACAGGGAACCTGGAGCAAAACCCAGCCCCAGCGACTGCCACGGCAAAGCCCCCAGGTCCCTTGGGTGCTGGATCTGAGCCCCCCCAGCACATCTGGGACCCTCAGAGTCCTGAGCGTCCCAGGGTGGTGGCCGGAAGCCAGTATGAAGTACGGCAGCTGGAGGCGGGGGTGATGGGCCGCTCCAAAACGCCGCCACGGGAGAGCCGGGTGCAATTCCCAGCTTCCCGCAAGCGTAGGAACATCCCTCCCCTTTCTCTGAGCGTAAAGCCCCGGGGGCAGCAGCTGCCCCTCCCCAGCGTGCACACATGCAGCACCGAGCACGTTGCACCCTGGGGTCCCACTCAAACGCTCCCAGCCCGGGACCGTCCTGCAGGGCCAGGCCTGGCGAGCCGGGCGCGCGAGGGGCCTGGCGAGCGTTTGCTTTCTGCGCCGGTTTGCACTCAACGCATCTGCCCTTCATTTACCCCCGTGCCGTCCCGGGAGAGCTGTAATTGAATGCCACTGCCTGGGACACGTGGCTCTCGGGCTTGGCGGGCGCAAGGCTGCTCTGAATGACCCCGTGCTTGGCGCGAGCCGATTCAGGCCCTAATTTGGAGGGAATAACCCGCAGCGGCCCACAGCTCCTCCTGCTGGCATAGGGCGG
Organism: Caiman crocodilus; assembly: GCA_030014935.1. Classification (NCBI taxonomy): domain Eukaryota; kingdom Metazoa; phylum Chordata; order Crocodylia; family Alligatoridae; genus Caiman; species Caiman crocodilus. The sequence continues at coordinate 321,382 of JAGPOW010000745.1, read as the reverse complement.
GTGGGGAAACTGAGGCACCCATGGGAGGAGGCCACAGAGGGGCTTGCTATGAGGGCAGAGCTTTCCTCCCCCCATTTCAATCTGCCTTTCAAAGCGAGGAGTGCAGCTTAGTCCAGGATGCGTTGTACGTGAGCACATACGGTAATAATCAGCACTAGTCACAGTGGCCTGGCTGGTTTTGGGGCTAGAGGCATCGCTAGAAACCCCTGGGACCCACTCTTCGGACGGGGCTGGGGGTGATCTGCCCACAGCCCCCCAGCACGCCTGGGACCAGACCCCTGGGCTGGCGCAGCCCCGGACCACGCAGCTTCATCACTTCCAGGGACCTTGCACCTGGTAGCAAGAGGAGACGCCGGCGGCGCCGGGGTCCCTGCACGGAGCTGGGATCTGCCCAGAGTCCTTTCCCCGAGTCCGCCTGGCCGCGTCTCCGTTTCCCCCCCGCAGCCCCGAACAATTTGCTCTTTGTGCAGCCGAGCCCAACCCGATAACAACCCGGGCTGGGAAAGCTGGAGCCGAGGCTGCCACACAAAGGGGTGGGCACGAGGCCAGCCTGCTGCAGCCGGGCAAGGACCGCGCTGGCCGCTGCCTCGGGCCACCGGGCTCTGTCTCACCCCGCGCCCAGCTCACACCAAGCGCTGGCACTCCCAGCGTGCGCTGGGTGGATGCAGCCCCGAAGGGACAGACGGCATCCACCCTGGTGCCACCAACACCTCCAGCCCCGGAGCTCCTTAACTAACCAAAGCCAGGGTGCGTTTGCAGCAGGCTAGCTCAGGACCATCCTCGAGAGCTGTCTTTTCCCACATACAACACACCGCCTTTTTGTACTCAAGCCACTGGAAGTAGGCTGAGTGACACTGAACCAGCGCTCCACTTGTGACGAGGATAGATCCGTTCCCAGCCTCTTATCCTGGGAAGCATTGTACGCCAGAAAATACGGTAATAATTAACAGTGGTAACGCGCCAGCTGAGCCGGTACCTGAGCCAGACGCTCCTGCTGCACTGGCGCCAGGCGCCTTCCACGAGGCTGCCGGGGAGCGAGAAGCTGTCAGAGCGGCTCTCCTGAGAGTCATTTGCTCCTCGCAGAGCAAGGCCCCGATGAAGGAACAGGGAAATAATTAGCCCCGGGGGGAAGGGAAGGGGTTTGAAGGACGGGGGGCCTGCCGTGGCCCTGCAGTGAGGCACTGACAGTAGGGAGCAGTAGGAGGATTCAAGCAATCCCTTCGCTCCTCTTATTCCAGGCCAGTTCAGGTACCTGGCTAAGACCAGAGCAGCCCCAAGGCTGCCCTACCCCCTAGCTTGAAACACATATGTGCATGCACACGCATGCACGCACACGCTAACCCCGGCACAGGAACAACACCGCGCCGGCTGTGCTCCGACCAGACGGGCAGCAGCTGTGACGTGAACCCCGGAGGACTGGCACAAGCCGCCTGCTCGTGAGACGGCGCCTTTGCAAAGGCGACATTACCGTCTCCTTGGGGCCTGGTGCTGCTTTCCAGCAACGCACACGCGCTCTCTGTGGCTCACGGGGCCTGATGTTCCCACGTCTTTCATGGCACGGGGTCACGGCTGCCAGGGATGTGACTTGGGGGCACTGGGGCTAACGAGGGTGCCAGCTGTGCGGGGCAGGAAGGACCCTGGGAGAAGCACCGCACATCACGTAGTTCCTGGGAGAAAGGCTCGATTTCCGCACCGCCCCAAACGCGACGAATGCCCGTGGGCAGTGTGGGAGACCTACGTCCCAGGATGCTCACTCCCGTCCTGCACCGCTGGGGTTAGGTGCAAAACTTAGCTCGGGGCCTGGGACCGCTCTCCATCTCGGAAACAAAACCGAGAGGCTTGGGCGCGTACGGATGTGGGGCCCAACTCCCTGGTGGTGTAAGAACTCGCCAGACTGACACCAGCTTTGCCTCGGGCCCATTCCCCCCCCCACCATCTCATCCTTTCGAGGGATGCTGGTTCTTCCTATCCCAGACTTCCCTGCTCTCCACGAACAGCAGCCCCGAGCTCCAAGGGCGCTTGCACACGCGACGATGCTTCGCGAGAGGCCCAGCGCCGACACGCAGCCACCCCCGGGTGGAAAACGCACAGCCGCGACGCTGGGGAAGGGGTCGCTGCCTTCGCCCATCTGGGTCTCTGCTCGCCCGGTGCACACCCGAACGCCGGGGTCGCTGTCCCATGCATCGCGGAAGAGCCGGGCGGGATCCACTTACCGCGATGGCCTGCAGCCTCTCCTGCTGAGCGGTGCTAGCCTCGATGACCCTGCAACGAGAGGGCAGAGAGTGAACGGAGGGAGAAGAGGACGTGAGACAGGCCGGGGAAGCGGGGGGTGAAGCGTGTGTGTGTGTGTGTGTTTGTGCGTGTGTGCATCCATCAATAGACCCATTGTGCATAACCGGACACGGCACGCAGACGGCAGTGGAACTTTCCTCTTCCTTTCCAGTTCTCCTTCATTCCTTTGTCCGCTCTGCCCGAGCTCTCCTCCTCGTCCTTGAGGCCTCTGAATGGGTCCCCACCCCCCTCGGATTCCCCCCGCGACTCAGTTTCCCTGCCTCGGCCTTCAAGCAGGCAAACGGAGGGAGCTGGTGACATTAAGAGAGCAGCAGACCTCCGCTCCAAGGGATTCGAAAATGGAAAGGGCTATAGAAATGCTAATTACAGGGGCCGGTGGCCGCTGGCTCTGTTATTAAGGTTGACTAACACTTTCCATGATCCCCCCCCGCCCCGTTTCAAGCTGCTTACGCTTCTCCCAGCCTCGAACTGCCGGGGCCGAAGCAGCGCGCGCCGAACGAAGCCAGCGTCACGCGGGAAAAGAGTCGGTGAACAGATCATTTAAAAACTCCAGCTTTGCTTTCAAGGCCTAGCCGCTTTTACCCGGGTGGAGCTATGTCGTATGGAGACGGGGACGAACGCGAGTCTACCAGGGCACGGGAGCCCGATACCACAATCCTAGGGCAGCGGGGCTGGAAGGGACGTCCAGAGGCCACGTCCTCCGCAAACCGACAGGGATTAGTCCGGGCTCTCAACTCTTTGCAAGACTGCCGCCCCCGCCGAGCCAACACGAGACGTGGGACCCGCGCCCGCCGCAGGTGAAGCAGCCCTTTGCTTCCGTACGTGGTTGCTAACACGCCCTCAAGAGACCCCAGGTAGAGCTCCCCCCGCACCTTTGATGTACGGGCGTAGGAGCTACACGAGACCATTTGACGGCTCCTGGCTTTATGGCAATCAAGCCCCGCGTGGATCCACTTATTCCAACCTAAACGTGGCTCCGGGCAGCGCGCCGCCAAGCAGCGCTTTCCCGTTCTCTGCTGCTATGCCGAGCAAGACACGGGAAGCGCGGGGTTGTGCTCTCCTTGGCTCAGCTGGGATAGTCCCACACCTCCAGAGACAGGCATCTCTGCGAAGCACTTGGAGACGGAGGTCAGGCAGCCTGAAACCACTCCTCCATTGCCCTGTGCACGCCAGCGAGATGCCACGTGGCCACAGGCCAGCTGTGCCAGCCGTGTCCCCCAGGAGCCCAGCTGTGCCACCCCTCCACCACCCTGCCCCCCGCCCCAAACCGCGGCCATGAAGGTGCAAGCCTGGTCTTCCTTCCCAGCGGACAGCTCATTCCCAACACAGGCCGGCGTCAGCGGGAGGGGGTAAAATGCCACCTCCTCCTATGGTGGGGTCGTCACCAGACGGGGACAGGACCAGACCCTTGCTGGACTCGCGAGCGCGGGAGGCAAAGAGGCAGATCCTCGTGCGCTAGGGGCTGCACGCACCCCGCGGAGGGTCCCTTTTCCCAAAAGTTCAGAGCCGCAGCAGCTGCGACAGGCAGAGGAGGGGCGTCCACTGTGTACCGTGCAGACGGACGGCAGAGGGGTGAAGCGTCGTGCCCAGGGCCCCACAGGTTGCCAGTGGCAGAGACGTGCCCTGCCCTCCTCCGGGTCCTCGCATCGCTCCTGGGTCCGGGCCTGACCCACGCCGTACGTCTGGGAGAGGAACGTCCGTCCTACCTGCATCTCCCGCCCCCACCTGCAGCACGGGACCGGCTTCGCACCCGCGGCCTTGGCTATTTCTCAGGCGGCCGGCCGCCCCGGAGCAGACGGAGGAAGGACGAGCGCGTGAGGGTGGGGGGAAGCGGCTCTCGTCTGCATTTCTGCCTGGGGTTACGTGCACATCCATCGCAGCGCGGTCCCAGGAGCCCCCGCCCTGGGCGGGAGCCCTGGTGCCAGGCTGGCGGCAGGCCACGGCTCACGTGCTGCTCGCACACCGGGGCCTGGGGGGCCGCCGGCCGGCCCCGCTCGCCGAAAGCCGGCCCGGCTCTCGGAGCTTAATTAAAACGGATCCTGGAGAACCGCTCCCCGTGGCCCTGCACGGGGCAGGGCTTGGCTGGGATGCAGGCTGCGGCAGCGCCCAGCGCCCGGCCGTGGTGGCGTGGCATTTGCAGACGGGGCCTGCAGCCCAGGAGTCCTGGAGCCCGGTATTTTCGGGTCAGGCCCCTGTCCGCCTGCAACCCTCCTCCACCACCCGGCTGCCTTTGCAGCTACCCTCTGCTCCAAGCATTGACAGGAAGCACAGGGCAGGGGTTAAAGCTCCAGTCCTCTGCTCCTGCCCCCTCCGACGTCCCTGGCCCTCTCTCTGTTTTGCTCTGCAGCCCATCTGCAAGCTCCTTGGGGCGGAGGTGGCCTTGCGCCGGGCGGGCGGGCATGCAGCGGGGGCACGTGGGTGCCGCTGTCCTGCTCACAAACAAGGGAAAAACGCGGCTGCTCTGTGTCCGGTTGGCTGGGGGGGGATGAACGGTCTCACGGGAAAGGGTGGGGAGATGGAGCATTCACTACTCCGTGCCCAGGCTGAGCCACACGAGGAAAGGCCATTATGGTGAAGCAAATAGAAAGAAGCAAACAGCTGCAGACCCAGCCCCACGCCCTCACCCCTCGGTGCGTGCACGCCGCTGGACGAAGCTGCGCAGGGGACGGCTCTCTCTTGCAGCGCTCCGGGTTGGAAAGCAGGGCGCCCGGGTTTCACAAGGGGCTCCTGATCATACAATAGAGGCAATGAGGGTGGAAGGGGAGGTCGCATCCAGTTCAACCCAAGCAGGACCAGCCCTGGCTACATCATCCCAGCCATGGCTTTGTCTACCCTGGTCTTAAAAACCACCAAGGATGGGGACTCCTCCACCTATCTGGGGAACCCCTTTACTACCCTCCTAGTGAGACAGTTTTTTCCTAATATGCAACCTCCCCAGTACATCCAACCCCCCAGTTTCTTAATATCCAACCTTCTTAATATAAAACCTCCCCAGTTTTTCCTAATATCCAACCTAAACCTCCCTTGCTGCAGCTTGAGCCCATCGCTCCTTGTCCTGCCGTCCGCCCCCACCGAGACCAGTCCAGCTCCGTCCTCTTTGCAACCCCGGGCAGGGAGCCGAAGGCCGACGTGATGAGTCTCCGGCCCGAGACACTCGATCCCAGGCTGCGTGACATGGAAAGACCGAGGTGGAAACGCGTGCTCGCACCCAGCCGAAAAGGAAAAGAGAGACCAGTCTCCATACACGAGATGCTCGGGTCTGTACTTGAGGAATTCGATCAAGCGATCCGTCGAGTCGGATCGAGTCACACGCCGATGACTGTTAATCAAGCCACCGCGGACACAAAACAGAATCATCTCTCTGGAGCCGAATTCAAACTTCAGGCGGTAGGAAAAGAAAGCAACCCCGCCGCCCTTTCCACTGCTATTTCCCCCGTCCCCCCGGTGACAAATGGCTCTAGTTTTCCTATACAAATGTGTTCGCTCCATAGGAAATTCTCCTGTTTTTCCTCCCCCCAGGGAATCCCACCATTCAAAACAGGCGTTAAACACAAAGAAAACGGCTTACAGAAAAAAACCCAATGGATTTTTTGGGTAATTCCTCCCCCCCCACCCAAGAAAACATCAATATTCATAGTTCCCCCCAGAACTGTACAGGCCGCTTCGAAACCTTCGTTTTGTTGGCGTCTTGCATGAAAACGGTTCAGATTTAAAGCCCGGATGGTGCTCGCCGCCCCTCACAACAGCATCGAGCAGACCCCTGGCCCCGGCGCGGTCTCGCGCGGGGGCCCACGTTATTTCTGGCTGCCCTCGGCATAAAGCAGGTGCCACGCGATGCCCTGTATCAGTGTTTGCGGCGCTGGGCTAACCGCCGGCATCTGGCTCCACCGTTGTGCTCCCTTCCCCTCTCCTTTGTCAGCCTCCCCCGCCTGTTTGTACTGCCAGCTGTTCAGGACACGGCCCTGGGCTCGTACAGCTCCTGGCACCGCAGGATCCTGAACCTGTTTGGCTGCAATCGCAAGGCACGTGGTTAAATAACAGGGGCCCGTTAACAAATCCTGTTGGCACGGAGCTCGGCTACAGGTTACAAGATGCCAACGTGCCCTCGGCCGGCTGGAGGCAGCGTTAGCTTGTGCCTCATCCAACAACCTGTAGACGCAGCTCGTGAAGCAGCGGGCGCTGCCAGCTGTGACGTGGCGGCTGGGTCTCCGCAGACCCCCCGCAAAATCTGTACCAATCGGACCAGGGGGTATAATTCCTGCCTGCCCCCAATGCAGCGATCGGTCTGACCCCAGATGGAGGGGCAAGACCTTGTAGCCCGCAACCTCTGGCTTGGATCAGTGCACGCTACGGTCCTCCTGCATCCGACAGCACCTGCGGCCTTCCAGAGCCCAGCGTGGCCACGCTGCTAACGGCTCTGCATTGCCGCCGTCTTCCCTCTTGAAGCATGCATTCGAGGTGAACAATGCTCCAGTCGCTCCCTCTCCCCCAGCACTGCCAGTCGCAGGCGCAGCCGGGTCCGGGACCCCCGTATCAGCACGTGCGCAGAGGGCAGCGGGGCTCCGAGCGCCTTCCATGACCACGTGTTCTTGCCTAGCCCACCCCCTTGAAAATAAACTGCCTTTCTTTTTTGGAAAGCCTCAAGGAGGGGGGGAAAAAAAAGGTAAAATCTCAGGTCTTTACTGAGCCATGCACCGAGTCTGATCCTGCGCACGTAGTGCCAGGCCAGCTGTCCTCGGAGCACCTCCGGGGTCCTGACATTTGGCAGCGGGGAAGCCGTGGCAGCATTAAGTACCGTGGCCACAGCACTTAACACTGCCACGGCTTTGCTCCCACCAAGTCTCCAGGTCTGTGGGGATCCATATTTTCACATATAACGGGCACCTAAATCTTCCCCCAGTGGGTGTGTGCAAAGCATGCATGTTTATGCAAGAAAATACGGTTCCAAGGTCCAATCCTGTGCTGAGGGCTCTCAGCTCCTAGAAGGCCCCTCCGAGGAGCTGAGCCCCTCGCGAGACAGCCCCGGTCTCCATCCCGCGCCGCCAGGCACCCCCGGAGCAAGGGGCTGGCTCCTGCAAGCCTCCCCGCCACGCTTCCTCCCTGCGCTTTAATCTGGTTAGCGAGCGGCTGCAGGTTACACTCTCTGCAGATGGTGTTTGCTACCGGAGGCGGCGTGGGAGGCAGAAGAGATGTATTTATAAATCCCCATTAAGGAATTGATATATCTGGGGAGGCTGCTCCACACGCAGCCATGGCAAAATTAAAAAATAAAAAATAAAAAAAATCAAAAACCCGTGACAAATGGACAGTAGGAGAGGGCCGCGTGTGCCGGGCGCGTGCGGGCGACGAGGGGGCCGCGGGGACGGAGCTGCGAGCGCGCGGGCGCTCTTCCCTCCTTCTCCCCCGCGCCGGGATCCGAAACGCAGGCAGCAGGGCAGGGTTTGCTCCTGCCGTCCTTTTGCGCGGGGCGGCGTGAGGGATGGACGTGACGGCGCGTTGGAGACGCGGCGGCGCTCGCAGCACCATCTCCAGGCAGCCAAGCCTGTTTGTCATGCTTGGCCCTTCGCCTTCTGTTCCAGAGCTCCTGCCCGGGGAACGCGACGTCCAACAATGAAATCCCGCCCGGCTCGGACGGCCCCTTCCCTTCCCCGATTGTTTTCGCTGAACTCTGCCGGGCTGAGATCATGGGAGGGGAGCGATTTCCAAATGTCACCGCTCTGCCAGGCCAGAGCCAGGGCCAGCGCGGAGGAGCAGGAGACGCCGGGCATCAATCACCCAGGGGGAGACAGGACGGGCACCCCCTTGCCCTTTGGGAACCTGCCCCATGGACAGCGGGCAATGCCCAGCCTCGCTTCCTTTCGCCAGGAGCCGTTGTCCGGCACGGAGCGGGGAGAAAGGGCAGCGCTGCAGTCGCCGGCCTCCGATCCAAGGCAGCGCGAGTCGTGGGCTGGGGCGTCTCCCCCGCCATCCCCACAAAAACCCACGAGTGCTTCAAGAACCATTGTAGGACCCTCCAAACGAGCTGGCATCGCGGTGCCCGAGCCATGCCCGGGCTGTTTCAAACTTTCCTTTGCCATCAGTAAGGGCAGAGACGGTTTCTGAAGCCAAAGCCGTTACTTCCCCATAGCCCAGGGGGTTTAGGAGACGCATCACACGCCTTGAGAACAGATCTGTGCGGAGTAAGAGGTGACCCCGGGGCCCTTTGCTCTGCCTTTATGGGCAGGGTAGCTGCAGCGGGGTCTGCCCCCCAACAAGCCCCTCGACTGTCGTTCCCAGGCTCCTCAATGCATCCGGCGGCCGTCGTCCGCTCCTGGCTCGGCCGCGGCGCTGGCAAAGCAAACCTCGGAGCGGAGGCTGGCAGAAAGGGGACGGCTCGGGTCATCGCTGCCCACAGGCGGGCAGAGGCGCCGCGCGCGGTCACGGCTGCGGTAAACGGCTCCTCGTAAATAAGGCGGCGACAGCCCGGGCCATTAGCAATGATCACGCAGATGGCTACGGCCGGGCACCATCTCCGGCAGGGGCTCGGTCGAGCAGAACCAAGAGCTGAGCGGCAGGGAAGAGGTAAAAGCACGGAGGCAAAAGACGTTGTCCATCCGATGAAAACCTTCTGGGCCTTTTTTCCTCCTCGCGTCACCGCAGGCCGGAGCTGGTGGCGACGGGCTCGCGGGGAGCGCTGGAGAGAGCCCAGCCAGGAGCCATTACCGTATTTACCCACCAGCCGCCGAAGAGCACCCCCCCGCGCTGGCGGGTGCAGGAGGCGGCGTGTTGCAGGGAGGGCCGGGAGCTGCCTTCCTCGCGCCCCTGCCAGGAACAAGCTCCCTGGATGGAGGGGCTCATCCTGGCTCTGCCAAGGCCCGTACCGTACTGGCTCGCGTACCACATGCAGCCCGACACGTGCACCCGAGGCCCTGGGGTCAGCTCTCCCAGCCTCCTGCAGAGCAAGGGGACACGGGGCACCCCAGCACAGCTCCTCTCCCCGTCCCGGCTCTCCTGCCATCGCCTGGTCTCGACACCTGCAGAGCGGGGCGTCTCATCTGAGCCTCGGTCCGCAGATCCCAGACACGTCCTGCGGCACCAGATGGGAACGTCCGAAGCCGTCACACCCGGCCCTTTGCGAACGCGGTGCCCCCACTGAGCTCCCAGGCATGGATGGTGGGATGGGGCCAAGCTTACCCCCAGAGCCCCCTGCCCAGCGGCTGGCCAAGCCAGGGCCGGACTGTCCCAAAGCCACATGCCAGGTTCAGACCAGGATACGATCGCTCCCAGATGTGCAAGGGGCTTGGCCAGACGCCCAGCTGGACCCCGAGCTCCGAGAGTTTCAGCCACCTCCGAAACGGCCCGTTCCCGTCTCTCCTCCGTTGCCAGCGACTGCCGCGGCCCCTGCATTCCTGGGCTACCAGCCAGGAACACGTCCTGGCCTAGGAAGATGCAATGCGGGCCAGGCCTTCCTTCCCCGGCCCTGGGGGAACGACCTGCTCTCAACCCGTGGCGCAGCCCGGCCTCGTGCAAGCCAGCCCGATCCCGGGAATCGGTCTGCAAGTCCCCGGAGAGCGGGGATGGAAGGAAGGGGCAAGGCACGGAGCTGGGGGTGGGTGCATCACGGAGCCTGGGACCTGCAGGGTCGCACATGGGATAAATTGAGCCGTCAGAGCCTTTGCATCGAGTTTGCAAGCTAGGAGGAGACCAGGACATCACAGCCTGGGGACTTCCCAGCTCTTGGCTGCCGCCTTCCACCCTCCTCGCACCTTTCCCTCTGCCCCAGCCTGGTTGCTCCTCTCCCCCTGGGCTCCTCCGGCCTCTTGGCCAGGCCAGGGGATGCCTCGCGCAGCCAAGGAGCTGGGCCGGCCCTGCAACCCCCCCCCACCCCTGGCTCTTGCCTCCCCTCTAGCATGATGCCAAACCCGATCCTTAGTGCCACGTGACGCAAGCAGGGCTGCGGGGTTTTCTCCGGGCAAAGCAGAGCAGCCTTGAGGCTGCTCTGACTTCCTCCGTTTCCCCCGAGCGCCGGGGTCAGCCGTCGCTTCTGCTTTCATAGGAGCATAGGAGGAGGGCTGGAAGGGCTGCGCATCGAGCGCGACCCCCTGCTCGAAGCCGGACCGGCCTCCAGCTTGATCTTGCAAGCCCATCTGCACTGTCGGGAAGCCCCGAGGGTGCCTGGAGATGGGGACGTCCCACCACCAACACCTTTGGCGGGTCCACAAGCAGCAGCGCAGCGTCCCCGGGACGGGGTTGAGTTTGCAGCTGCTCTCCGGGTGCAGCACCCAGATCCCACCTGCTTCTAGGCGCCCACAGTCCACGACCCCTCCAAGGGACCTGGCACTAAACCGGGCACGGGCCTCGGTTGCTCGCAGGGAGGTCGTGTGCCCGTCTCCGGGGAGCCGCTGTCCGGTTAAGTTTATCAAGGGGCGCTTATCAGCAAGGCAGGTTACGGGAATGGCACGGCCAGGGCACGGGGTGCTCGCCCTCCGCTCCTCGCCAGCTGATGGCATCTCCGAAGCAGGGAGAAAAGCCCACCCAGCTGGACCGGACAGGGGGGTCCTGGGCACCATGGAGCCGCGTCCATGCCCTTGCTGCCAGCTCCCCCGTCCTGCTCGTGGGACCCCGATGGGGATGGCTAAAGCGAAGCACAGCTGGACCCGTCACAGAGTGGCTCGTCTCCCCGGCTCCGGCGGGCCGGGGTGGCGGGTCTGGCTCTCCGAGTGAAGAAGCCACTTATTGGTGATTTATGGTTTACACGACTGGGAGGCGGGTGCCCTGGCAACGTCGCCATGGTAACGGAGATTAACCAGGCATCCAGGGACCCGGGTGATGCGCAGGAGGGGAGGCAGAGCGGAGCAGCGGAGGGGGACGAGTCTGGCCTGGAAACAAAATATACCCAGAGGTGCGGAGGGGCTGGCCCCCGGGAGGGGTCCACCAGCCGCCTGTCTGGGAACAACACCGGAAATCAGCACCCGGCTCGTCGGTGCCAGCCCTGCGGCGTCACCCCGGTGACGGCACCCACTCCCACACCCTCCCTGTTCACACGCGCAGGCGTGTGCACCGTCACCCGCCACGTCCAGCGCGTGCACGCGCCCGGCACAGCCGCTCCTGCGATCCCGGGGAAGGGCGGGTCCGAGCCCGGCTCAGCCCCAAGATGGACCAGCCGCTGGGCATCAGCCCTGCTCTGCAAACAGCGCCCGACTGCAAAGCCTGGATACTCCCCGCGGGCACAGATGCGCCCTCCAAACGCCTGTTAAAACCCCGGCACCCCAGGATCCCACGAGAGGTCGTTTCCAGCCCCCAAAAGCTGGAAGCCGCAACCCCATTGCCGCAGACCCCCGGCAGCAAAAGAGGAGGCACGGACAGGGCTCGTTTCCTGCCAGCCTGCCGCTCTCCCGAGGACGCCTCCCGGGTTTCCGGACACCGGGCATTGGCCAGCCCCCCCGCCGTCCTCTACGTGCAGTCACAAACCTGGAGACCCCCCTTGTCCCCTCCGTTAATGAAGCCCCACAAACTGATGTCTCGGTAGTGGGACTTTGCCCGCGCTAAGGGCCTGTGTGGACGCACTTAACGCATGGGAAGGGTAAGCGAGCCTGTGGGCTGTGCATCCACGTGGGAACCAGCACTGAATTCACAGCCCAGCTGTGCTGTTAGCTTTCCCCGTCTCCCCGCCGAGCCTCCCGCGCACACGTGCCGCCCTGCTCACGCCTTCCGCCTCCCCCCCGGTGCTGACCAGGCCTTTTTCCATGCTCCTGGAGGAAAGCCCGTGACCTTTTGTTTCTTTCCCCAGCCACAGAACAGCCGTGTTTATTTGCCTTCCTCTGGCTTTTTTCCCCCCGCTGCAGCATCCAAATGTGCAAAGGGCGGTTTCAAGTTTCCCAGCAGCAGCTCTGGTGGCCGCCACTCCCTCCCGGCTGCTTCGAGAGCCAGGGCCGCCGGCGCCTGAGCCTCGGCTACACTAGGGCACCTCTGCTCCCCTTCCTGCCGGCGCCATCCGCGCCAGCAAGGCGGCTAGAGGGAGTGTAGACGGGCCCCGGCAACTCCCGGTGCTTGGCGAGGCTGCAAGCTGCGTCCTAAGCTCGGCACGTGCGGCTCACTGGAAAGATCCGATAGCTGCCAAATGGAATTAGGCACCTGCAGTTGGGCTGAGCTCCTAAAGCCCTTTCGGGTCCTGACTTTTCAGGACCCGAGAGACGCCGGCCGTTAGGGCTCAGCCACCGTGAGCTTCACATGCAGACGTCTCTGGGCTTGGGTGGGGGGTTCAAAAGCGACACGGCCGGTGCTGCGGGGTCCTCCGGATCCCGGGCTCCTGCTCCCAGACGCCACAGCCGTGCAATCCTCCTCCCGCACCACGCAGCCTGCTCTCCACCCCAGAAGCAGCCGCATCCGATCCAGGCCCTCGAGCCGGTGCCGCCCCCTTCCCCACCAATCCTTTGCCACCTCCACGCACATTACCAGCTTCCCAC
>JAGPOW010000745.1:295822-308545 GCA_030014935.1 Caiman crocodilus | reverse complement strand
CCCGGTGCTTCCCCCTTCCCTTTTTTTCCCCCCCCCTTTCCCACCAGCCCCTGCTCAGTGAGGAGGAGAAGGAGGAGGAAACGGAGACAGCCCCAGGCTCCCGCAAGTGCCGGATGCATTAGAGCGAAGGAGATGGCTTCGCCGGGCTCCGACGTGGGCCGGGAGTGCCAGGAGAAAATGGATTCCATGAATATTTGATGGCAGGGGTTCAGGGAGGCAGCTTGATTGGAAAATTACAGCTCTCTCCAACCGTGGGGTCAAGCGGCCTCGAGACACTTTGGTTTCCAGGCCTGTTCCAGTAAGAGGAGCCCCCGGTTGGGATAGGCCCCACCTCGAAAAACCCGCCCCGGCTATGAATGGGCCGAGTGGCGGCCACAAACTCTTCACCCCGGCCCCGGATCCCGCACCTCCGGGCAAGCTGGCCGGCGAGGAAGCCATGGGAGCCCAGGCACTTGGGGCTCAGCTCAGACACTGGGGATCTAGGTCTGGGTCGGGGGCGGGCAGCTCTTTTGGGCAGAGGGCCACGTGCCAAGTTTTGGTAAGCTGTTGAGGGCCACATTTCCCTCTCCAGCGCGGGGAAGCAGGAACAGCCCCACGGTCCTAGGCCAGAACCCTCTTCTGGTTGGGGAAGCAGGGATGGGGGGCCTTGATGCTGGGTCCTGCTGCCAGCTTCCCCTGGGCCCTAACGTCCCTGGCTCCTGTCATCTTTGACAGGCAGCCAGGAGCAAAGAAATATTACATTTTCTAAATGTTTTGGGGGCCCCGCGGGCCGTATTTTGCCCACCCCTGGTCTAGGTCCTGCCCAAAGGTTTCCAATCTCCTTCAGATCCTCTGCCCGAGGCCCCCATTCCTGGCAGCTCCCACCACAGCTTTGCAAACTGGTGTGCTCTGTGGGCAGCAGCGTGATCCAGTGGTCAGAGCACTGGGCTGAGGGTGGCCCCATGTACCTTCCCCTCGCCTCTGCTCTCCGTTCCCCGCCTTGTCTCCTGCTGTAATCTGTCAGGGCAAGGGCTGCCCCTTGCCGTGCCCATGTACAGCACCAAGCACGGGGGAGCTTGATCTCCATGGGGCATCCAGAATATCAGCGGCAATACCCACGGGCAGACTGGATCACGCTCCCCAGGCAGAACCCGGGTCCCCCATTCATCCTCTCTCACACCCAGGCAGGGGCAGGCGAGCTGCAAAGCAAAGCACGGAGGTGCCCAGACACCCCCTTTTCCCCTCCCCGTGTACCCAAGCAAGCACCTGCTGAGAAGGGAATTACAAGACCCCCCCGCCCCACCCCATCCCACCCCAGAGACCCTCTTTGAACAATCAGACTCCAGTCCAACTCCTCCAGTCCAGGGCTGTGCTCCCAGGCCTCTGCATCCCCTCCTCCCTTCCATCCCAGGCCTCTGGATCCCCCCTGGATCCCTCCCTTCCATCCTCTGGTGCTTCCTCCACCAGCCACCACTGTTTCGAAGGACCATCATGTTTCCATATTAAATAAAACCCGAGCACCCCCCACGGCAGCCCAGACGCAGCTGGAGAGCGAAACCAAGATCATGAATGAAGCCGATGTGCCCCAGCTCCTCGCAGTCCCCAGAGCTGGCTCCATTTGCGTTCGTGGAGTCAGCGGGCCCTTTGCCAAAGGGAGCCCGTCTCTGGTTTAAATCCGTGCTGGGGCTTCGAGCGGGTAAATCCAGCACTGAATGGGCCCAGAGGGTCCTCTGCTTTCAGATCCCACCACCGGGCAAGAGATGGGAGACCTGGGATGTTGAAGCAGAGGGAGGAGGCCAAGTGTTGGGGTCCCAGGCAAGCCGCTGCACCTCTAGGCTCTAGCCAGCTCCCGCCCAGGACCCGACTCCGCTCCTTTTACAACCTCCGAGACCAAGGCCGCTGGCGTCTGCTCGCGGAGCCGGCAGCACAAGGCTGGGCCCCACCGAGGCCGATACTGCCCGGAGCTCAGGCTGCAGAGATTGGAGCCATGAGGGGGACCCAGTAACACAGAGTTCCCTCGCGCTGAAGTTTTCAGCAGCCGAGGGGAAGGTACGCGTATAAACCCGGCCAGCGAGGCCGTGCCCCCAGACGGCACGATGGATCGGAGGGCCCTCACGCTCCGCAGGGTGTCTATGCTCAGGGCACCCCTTCCAGGCAGGGGAAGGCGGCATTCCCCATTGTATGGAGAAGCAAAGCAAGGCCCAGACACAGCCCCGAGGGGCAGAACTCCCATTAAGGGACGTGACCAAGGCCACAGCAAGCCGCGGTGGCGGAGCCAGAGGCAGAGTTTGGCTTCGTTACAGAGTCTCCAAGCACTCGGCCAATCTTTGTCTTATCCTTCCCCCCTTCGGAGAGGGCAGTGCCCCAGGTCACACTAGAGAGCTGAGCCTACAGCCAGGCCCCCTGGCTCCCACCCTCTTGCTCCGACCAGTGCACCACACTACCCTCCCACCCCCAGTCTTGGGAAGAAACCCCCAAGTGTCCTGGTTCCCAGTGCCTTTGCTTAAACCGCGAGATCCCCCTGCTTCCTCCCAGAGCCAGCGGTGGGTCCTCAGCTGCCCCCCACCCTCAGTGCTGACCCCTTACTCTGCATTGCTCCAGGAACAAAGTGACCCCAGCCCTTGGACATCCAGCGTGCTCACCGCGTGCCCGCCGTCCCCTCCCACGGCCCCGCTCCTGACAGTACCCACTGCTGGACGAGGCTGATGATGCCCCCCACTCCCCCCCGCACTATGCCCGCGCTCTTGCTCCTGCGCCCGGGTCCCACTGTGCAAGCCGAGCCACCTCCCCAGGCTCCGGGCTTTCCTCCCGCGCCAGGGGACGGATCAGGGCATGGCACCGGGGCCCCACCACGCCTGCCGGCGGGACCTGTTGCACACCTGGCATCTGGCTACCAAATGGCCAGCCACCAGCCTGGGGCGGAGACGCCTCCCTCCCCTGGCAGTGCCAGCAGGGCGCTAGGTGCTACCCCCCGAAAGCTGGCACTGAATCCCAGCCCGGACATGCACAGACTCCTGCTGCCTCTGGGAAACCTGTAGCTCAGCCGGCCCCTGGCAGCGAAGGGAAGGTGCCACCGGGAAAGCAGAGCCGGCCCAGCCTGGCCCCCTGCACCCACCTTCCCCGCAGCCAGCTACCTGGAGTGCACCGAGCCGTGGCATACCGGCCCGCCCCTCCCAGAGATCATGCCCAAAGCTGGCTCCAAGGGGCAGGGGAAGGGGAAGGCGCCATGTGCTCACCCCTTGCAGACAGCCGTGGGCCCCCCCCTCCACCGCAACCCAGCCCCTCTGCCCCTTCCCCGTCCTCCCTGCCAGCCCCCTGGCGCCCTGCTCCGGGCCCGATCCTCAGCAGGGCTCTCCAGGCCCGGCTGCAACACGCACACACCAATCATGTCGGCATCGCCGTGCGGGGCCTGTGCAGCGGGCTGGAACCTGAGTCACGGCACGGGCGAGGGCACCGCGGTGGGCGGGGGGCTCTGCACCCCGACCCCCCCCTCCCTCCCTACTTGTCACCAGCTGGCGTGACCGTGGGGGGACAACAGGTAACACGGGACCCCGGCGCCCGCAGCTAGAAGGGAGGATGCCGCCGTGCCCCCCGGCACAGCCGGCGTCTCCAGCCCCCGCACCAAGCAGTCACCTTCCCAGGCACGGCAGGGCTGGGCCTGCAGGTGCGAGCCAGGTCCGGCGGAGCAGCGTCGCCAGCCCTGGGCATCCTGGCTCGGGGGGTGACGCCGGCTGGGTGGGGAGGCAGGATGCTGTGCCGGAGAGGGCACGGATGGATGCACGGCCCTGGCGCCCGGGACGCGCGCAGGGCTGGGGCAGGAGGGATGCGGGGTGGGAAAAGGATCTGGTACTTACTCCATTTTCCCAGCCTCCTCAGCCCCCTCGCTGGCTCACGCTCCGGCTTGCAAGGATCCAGGCGAAGCGACCGGGTGGGGGGGAAGGAAGCCGGTGGCCAGCAGCCCCCACCCAGCCGGCGCCCCCTGCTCTCGCGGTCTGGGCTCACGGGCAGAGCAGCCGTGGCGGGTGTCTCCGCATCCCCGGCTGGGTTATTGTCCGGCGTGCGGCTGGCTCGGGATTGCTGAGCTGGGGATGGGAAGGGAGCTTTATTTTTTTCCTCCTCTTCCCAGTCTCCAGCATCCTAACAGCACCGTCTGCTGGGCATCGCCTGCCACTGCCACCCAGCCCACAGGCCCCCCAACGCAGCCTCCGGAGAGGCTTGTCCAGGCCCTGGACCTGCATCTCTTCGCAGGCTCTCCTACGGACCTGGCGCCTTGCCCCCTTGCACCCAGGCAGGGCCTGGCGGGTCTAATAAGATCAATGCTCCGAGCTGGCACGTCTCTACTTCCCCGCCTGCAGCCCGGCCTGGACCGAGCCTCCTCTCCTAGCCCTGGCGAGCGTGGGGCTGCACCACAGCGATCCACGGGGATGGCCTCTTTTTTCAGCGTCTTGGCAGGGCTCCTGGGTCGAGCGCGGAGCTCCCAGGACCGCAAACAGCCTCGCGCTGGGGTGCGATAGAGCAGCATTTGTACGGGACGGTTTGGAGAGGGGCGATCCTGCTCCTGGAAGGGAGCTGGACGAGGGGTGACCCTTGCAAGTCCCGAGAAATCTCTCCGATTTCCATGAGCTTGCAACCTGCAGTGGCGCCCGGGGAATGCAGCTGCCTCTGGGGTTGGGGGGGGGAGAAAGGGCACGGACCCGGCGAGCTGTGCTCTGGAAGCACGGTGCCCCAAATGCAGCTGGACCTGGGGGGAGAGAAAGAGCAGGGCCCCCAGCGAGTGGTGTCATGGCTGCGCCGTGCCCTAAATGCAGCTGCTTCTGGGGTGGAGAAAGGGGAGGGAAGCCCAGAGGCTGCACGTGTTTGTGCCCCACCTGGACGGACGGCTGTCGGTGGCCCTGGCAGAAGATGGGAAAAGGTGGGGGGGCACATGGGCAGATCCCCCCCACCATCCATCTCACCAGGCAGAAAGCCTTGGAGGGGCGACAACCCTGACGGATCGACTCCGTGAGTAACACACTCAGGCTGCTCCGTGCCTCAGTTTCCCCGAAGAGGGAAGCTCCCAGGCACCTGGATCCCAGCTGGGTCTTTAGGCGCCAACAATGCCCAAGAATCCATGTCAGAGCCAGAGAAACCAAGCTATGAGAGCCCATAACACAGCCCAGGACTCCCCCCGCCAAGCTGCAAGGGTGCAGGAAGCATCTGGCCTAGTGGCTAGAGCAGCCAGGACTCCTGGGGTCTCTCCCTGGCCCTGCTGGAGGTATACCCCTGCCCCCTCTCTCTGCCTCAGTTTCCCCCAGCTCTGATCGCCGTGCCCTAAGGCTTGCAACCCCGCATGGGAGGTTGTCCACTTAACCCCTTCCCCACCAAGGCCTCTCTTAGCAGGGCTGGGTATCCCCGCCTGACCTGAATTTGGGCGCCAGAGCCTTGCTCCCACGAGCCAGCTCAGGGCAGGAGCTTGGGTACAGCCCAGCCCCGTGGGCTCTGCGGGGCAGCACATGGCAGAGATGGCCTGGGACGTGCTCCCTCCAGCCCCCGCAGAGCCAGCAAAGCCCACGGACGGCTCCCCGACCCAAGGCACATCTGCTCCCGGAGCGGTGCAGGGGGCCAGGAGGCGACTGTTGCGGCAGCCGGGATCCGTTGGCACTGCTCGCACGAAGAGCTGAAAGAGGACTCGGGGTGGGTTTGTGGCTTGCCAGTTTGCCCACCCTAAACTACCCGCCTGATCCGGGCGTCCTGCTCCTGCGCCCCCACGGGCCTGGGCGTTGCGGCAGAGGCTGGGCGGGAAGAGCCAGGGGGGCCACAGCGGCACGGCCTGGCTGGCGGGCTCGAGGGACCTGGGGTCTCGGCAGGTCCCTTTGCTCCCCGCATCACTCCCTTTCCTCTCCTCCTCGCTCCTTCCGGGCTGTCCCCTTTGCTGGGTCTCCCCTGAGCGTCGCAGGGGCGGCAGAGACTCCCGAGGCCCCAGGCTCTGTTGAGAAAGCAGTGGGAGTCCCAGCCCTGAAGCCCCATCCTAGCCCGTGGCAGAAGGCTGGGCATCCAGAGCGGTGTCACACACCCGGCTCAGCCCTTCATCCCTCTCTGCAGAGGACCGGTCACGTTCGTGCCCCGAACGCTTGCAAAGAACAATTGTTTTCCAACTATTTAGCTGGTCTAATAAAAGAGATCACATTTTACCCTGCCGCTCCCCAAGGGATGCGCCTTCCCCAGGCCATCAGCAGCCAGCTCCCAGACCTGTCAATGGGAAGGTCGGGGGGCAGGTCCCGGCCGCTGCCCTCTCCCGGGTGCACCAGAACTGGGGGCCGGAGGGGAGGGAAAAGGGGGGGGACTTTTTTGGGTGCCAGAGGAGTTAAAAACAATGAAAAAAAGCAGCGGGTGTTGCTCAAACAACTGTTTCCTCCAGCAAACGGACACAGGAAACAGGTGATGGAGCAGAACAGAGCCACCGGCGAGGTTGGGAAATCCTATGGTGAACGCAGCAAGGCCCGAGGCTGGCCCAGGAGCCTGGGGTATTTGGGCAGGTGTGAAAGCACAAAAGGGGAAATTTCTGTGACTCAAACCTGTCTGAGACCACCCCCCCCCCCAGTCCCACACACGGCGTCTGCATCTATAAAGGGACAAGCCAAAAAACCCATCCCAACATCGCTAAGCTCACAGCCCAAGCTGAGCCTGGGTCACAGAGTCACCCCTCGTCCGCCAGCCGTGCAAGCAAAACCCCCCGGGTGCCGAACCCGACGGATCGGAGAGAGGGGACCGACCGCCTGGGTCTCAGCCCTAACCCGAAGGATCCTTTCAGCCCCAGCCGGCCCCCTCTCCCCCTCGGGCACCCGCGTCCCGTCTGCTGCCTCCCCCCCAGCCCACGGCGGCCCGGGCGGCTGCGCGCTTCCAAGCGACCCGTGCGCCCGTCACCTTGCGCCACGGGGTCGTGCCCCTGTGCGGGGCATCTCACGGGGCAGCTATTCCTAAATAAGCAAGGAGGCAGCTCCTGTGCTTCCAAGTCGCCCAGAGGCTCGTCTACGGGGGGAGGCGATCCGGATCAAGACCCCCGACCCCGCAGTTTGGCTGTTCTGACTCTGGATTCGAATCCCCCTCCTGCTGCTTCTCGTGGCCATTCAGAACCAGACACGTCTCGGGGCGGTTGTCCCGCGGGCAGCACACGTGTCCCCCGCCTTGACTCACGCTAATTAGCTCAGGGGTGATGTTCCAGGCAGCGGCAGAGCCTGGGGGAGGGCACCACAATTCACCAGGCAGACGAGGCGGGGTGTTAGCATGGTGGCCGCGATGCAGTGCCCTCCCCAGGCCCCCTCCACGTGGATCTGAGCCCCCTGCCCGCCCCGGGCATTGCACAAGCCAACTGAAGAGGAGGGACGAGAGGGGCCTGTGGGGCACGGGGCGATGGGGGCTGTGACCACAGCATTGCAACACGCCTCGCAGGGGTATTTATCGGGGCGGCACGGACCCTCCCGCTCAGCTCTGCAGCATGGCAAGCGCCAGCCTGCTCCTCCTGGCTCTGGGCAGCCCAGTCCTGCTCCTGACCCTGGTGCTGGCAGGTAAAGGGCCGTCGGGGCTAGGCAGGGGGCGCGGGGGGCAGGATCCAGCACCCTGGCACCGCCCGGGGTTGGGCACTGCTTTTCCTTGCACTAGACCATCTCCAGTGGCAAAAACTCCCCGCACCCCCCGGATCCCCAAACAGAACAAGACGTGCCACATTGCCGCCGCCGGGCAGAACCAGTAGCTTGGGGCAGCTAGGAGGGAGCAGAGCCGGGACGCTTTCCCCGGGGCTGTTGCCTTTCAGGCTTTGGGAGCATCTTCCAGGGAAATCGCGGCAGGGCCTGCCAACAGGCTCTGCTCTCCCAACAGGACAAGAGTCCATCGGCCATGGAGAATTAAGTGAGGGCTCAAGGAAATGGGCTCATGGGGTGACCCACGCTCATGCTTCTGGGCCCAGGCAGGGGGAAGGCTGCTCCCGGGTTGCGCTTTGCAGGCCGGCCAGGGCCAAGCGGAGAGGCACGGGAGCGCCGGCTGGTTGCTGCAGCTTTCATTGCGCCCGAGTGACGTGGTGCCCTCGGGAGCAAAAGCTGCGACAAGGAGCCGCGCAGCTTGGTCCCAGCTCGGCTGCAAGCCAAGGGGGGCACGAATGCCCTGGGCTCTGCGGGGAGGACTGGCACTCGTGGTCCCACGGAGCCCAGATGGCAGCTGGATTGGGCCCAGCGCCTGCTGGAGGCAGCAGACGTGCATTTACATGTGCACGGGATGATCTGAACCCGGGGGAAACCCCCAGTCCTTGGGACCTTGGCATTTGTGAGGGCACCAGCACCAGGTTCCCGGGTGCCCAGCTCCGAGCTGCTGGCTCCTCCAGCGCCCTCACATGCAGCCCAGCCTGGCAGGGACGGGGAGGCGGTGACTGGTCTCCCAGCAGCTTTTTGTCGGCCCAGGTGCCCAGGGGAGCTGGATAATCGGGGGGAAGGCGGTGAAACCGCACTCCCGGCCGTACATAGCCTCCATCCAGATAGACGGGCAGCACGTCTGCGGGGGCTGCCTGCTGTTGCGCAAGTGGGTGATGACAGCTGCACACTGCGTTATTCCCAGGTACGGTGCCCTCCCCGTCCTGAGCTCCCCTCCTGCCCCCAGCCCCTGCCTGGGACCCCCACTACCACCAGCAGGCAGCGGTGGGGGGCTCAGCCCCCGAGTGCCAGCCCGCTCTCCCCGCCCCGAGCCGGCACCAACGCTGAGCCCCCACGCTTGCCTTCCAGGCGCAACCCCTCGGTGCGCGTGGTGCTGGGCGCCCACCGCCTGCAGCGCCCCGAGGCGGCCCAGCAGGTCTTCAGCATCGTGGAGTCCATCCCGCACCCCCACTACAACTCCCGCACCGTGCGCAATGACATCCGCCTGCTCAAGGTGAGGCGGCCGCTTGCCCCACAGGGACCCCGCGCCCCCCGGGCAGGCAAACGGCCGAGCTGGACGCTAGATGAGGCTGCAGCCTCGAGGAATCGCCCAGCCCCGATGCAGCCAGATTGGGCTGGTGGGGGGGATTTGCACCCACTTTTCCACTCCCTTTCCAAGGAGGTAGTCTCAGCTGATCCAATATGGGTCCATCACTGCCTCTTCTCCCCCACTTGCCCTGCAGAAATCCCCCATGCCTCCAAAGCAGGTTTAAATGCCGGGTAACGGATGGAGAGGCCATTCTGCCCCGGAGCACCGGAGGGCAGGGGCGGCTGCACAGAGCAAGGCCTGCATGGTGCAGGGAGACTCCTGGGGGTAAAAGGGGGGGGGGGGGAAATAAAAAATCAAGCCCAAGGTGTGCGGGGTTGGGACAGGAGCAGGCTTGGGCATCTTTGCTCGCGGGCGACGGGCAGCAACGAGATCCCCCATGTCCCAGCTGAACCAGTCGGCCACCCTGAACCAGTTTGTGAAGGTGATCCGCCTGCCCGCGCCCAACTCCGACCTCCGCCCCGGGGTTGCCTGCCGGGTCACGGGCTGGGGTGACGTCTCCAACTTTGGCACGTCCCCCGTCGAGCTCATGGAGACCCGGATCACCGTCTTCAACCGCACGGAGTGCAACGCCCGCTGGAAGGGGCACGTCACGACGGAGATGCTCTGCACCGCTGCCCCCACCGCCACCTTCCAGGGGGTTTGCTCCGTGAGTGCCACTGCTACCCCCTCCCCCCGCAGGGCGGCACCGCTGGGAGGGAAGCTCACTGCTCCAGGGGGTTTGTGAGGCTGGCATGAGATTGCAGCCTGGTGCCAGAAACAAGCAGCTGCCCTTCCAGCTGGCAGGGCCATCCAACCCAAGCTCAAACCCCCGAGGCTGCGAACTTCCCTGTAACCGTGCCCAGCGTCTGTCACCTGGTTAATGCTGGCCGGGCGGAGGAGGAGGACCTGGACACAAAGGTCGCCATCTAACACGGCAGCAGGGCCCTGCGCCTTCCCTCCTGCCTGCGATGCCCCACGAGCCTCCCCCTCCGCTCTTTCTGGCTTTGCAGGGCGACTCCGGGGGTCCCCTGGTCTGCGGGGCCAGGGTCTGCGGCGTCGTGTCCTTCTCCGGGCAGAAGTGCGGGGACCGCCGCTTCCCCGACATCTACACACGCGTCTCCCTCTACATCCACTGGCTCCATCAGGTCATCAAGAGCAATTAGTGCCCCAGCCCTTGCTGGGCTCCGGAGACCCCCCGCACCCCCAAGCGGCATGGGCCAGGAGCGTGGACTGTGGAAAGGGGAGGGTGGCAGAGGTGGATTGCAGTGGGATCACCAGGGGTTAGCGGTCTGGGAGGCAGGGGAAGGGGGCGAGGGGCTGCATCAGGATGCCAGGGTGCTTTCCCAAGCTCACCGACAACGGGTCCATAGCAAATCACATCCCCGCGCTGTGCCTCAGTTTCCCCCTCTGGATTCTTTGCATCCCCTTGTGCTGCACCGCGCGGCCGCCGGGAGGCAGCACGAGGCCACCTTCCAGGCCAGAGGGCTGGGATCGCCCCTGCCTCCAGCAGCTGCCTGGCAGGACACCAGCCCTTTCCCCAGGAGCAGGGCATAAAAATAAAGTGCATCTCCCCCCGGACGTTGCACCGTCCTAGTCATTGCTCCCCTCTGCCGCGGCAGAGCTCCTGGGGCAGCCTGGGCGGTGCGGATGCTGCGGCAGTAGGCTGGTATCCCTGGGGCCCTGCGGTTGTCCTGCCTGCCAGGGAAGGGACTGAAGGGAAAGCCCGGCGGGACTTGCAGGGACCGTGGGCCAGGGCCCCATGGGGTGGAAAGGGATGGAGGCACTGCGTCCCAGCAGGGAAGCTGGGGGAGGGTCCAGCCTCATGCTCCCTGTTCCCATCCCCTGTCCGCTCGAGGCCCACCGGAGTCCACCCCACAAACCAGGACCAGCGGGTGCAGACGCCGCGCGCAGGCTCCAGCAGTGGAAAAATGGGGTGCCCCAGACCTACCTGCCGGGGAGCAGCCAGCCCCTCTGCGCCACTCTGCTCCGGCCCCTGGGCCCTGGCAGCTGCTCCAGCCCCTCCAGGTGCCTCCCTTTAACCAGGTGCAGCCGGGCAGGGCACCTGCAGCCCACAGGCCCTGCTTAACCCTTCCCTGCCCACCACCCTGCCTCCCCCCCCCCTTTCTGCCCAGCCTCCCCGCTGCCCTTTCTATTGCTTTCCCCTTGGCCCAAACCTCTGGGCAGGTTTCCCTTGGGCTGTTCTGCCGCAGCCAGCGTTCCACCCCAGAGGCAGCTGCATTCCAGCCGGGGACAAACTAGTCGTCCCCTTCCTTCCCCCTGGCTCTTGGAGACACTGGGAAGGGGGCACCGCAGTGCCTTGGGGAGGCGGCAGGGAATCCGCAATCCCCCCACCCCAGCCAGATGGGTAGCTGGGGGACGCCAGCAGCCGTCCGATGGTCCCGGCTGGCAGGGACGAGGCCATGTGGGATCCAGCTGCGGTTTGGCTCTCGATCCCAGTGAGGTCACTGGCCGCCCTGGTGCAACGAAGGGCCCCACTGCAGGTCGGCGGCGAGTCCCCTGCCGGGGCAGGGGCAGGGATGCGAGGGATATTGCTCCCTCTCCTGCTCGGCCACCCTGCCGTCACGGGCGCGTGCGTGTGGATCCTAAGCTACCCCTCTACGTCCTGCCACATCTGGGGTGCGCGGCAGCCTGGCACCTCGCAGCTCATACGTAGCCCCTCTCGCGGCTCCGGGGGCAGCAGCGGGTCCAGGGCACGGAGGGGCTTGGGGCTCACTTCAGAGGGGCACGGCGCTGAGCGCAGGGAGACCTTTGGGTATCACCCCTCTTGCCTTACCGTGCCTCAGTTTCCCCCGTGTAAACCCACACGGCCCAGACCCACCAAGTCTCATCCTAGCCCCCAGCTCCCGCCCTTGGGAGGGGATGTCCCAGTCCCAACTGCACCACCGGGATGGACCCATCTACCCCCGTCCCGGGCACCACAGCCCAGCCAGAGCCGTGGAGGGCCCAGTGCACTGCGCAGCCGGCTGCAACACCGCAGTGCTAGCTGGAGCCTGAATCCAGGGGCTGTCCAGGGAGGGGGCATTTCTAGCCATGGCAAGGCTGAACCCAGCCCCTTTCCATCAGATCAGCGCATGGCCGTGGGTAAACCCGGCGGGCTGCACAGCACAGCCCCTCCGTGTAGCATCCGGCGGGCTCCGGGCCTTGGTGGGGGGGCTGGGATGTTGCAGAGGGTGGTGGTAGTGCAGTGGGGGCGGATATGCATCGGGTCTCCATTAATGGCAGCTGTTGCTTTGTGAAGTACCAGCCCTCCATGGCAGAGGCTGCTGTTGCTGCACGGAGGGGGGGCTTGGCTGGGGTGGAAACCCCCCCTGCAAACTGCGACCTTGCTGCAGCCTCCCAGGCGCAAAACCTGCAGGCGCTTCCCCAGGCGGCCGGGGGGGGTGCCGGCCAGCCCGCCGGGGCTCGGGGGGGAGTGCTGAGGTTTGTGACCCCGTTTCGAGCAGGCTGGGATAGGGCCGGCGGGAGGCGGACGGCAGGTCTTGCCTGCGGAGCTGCACGGGGCACCACTGCGGTGCTCCCTGGCCAGCCGGGTCCGGCCAGGCCAGGTCACGGCAAGGGGCGTGTTAACACGCACGGAGGGGCAGGACACCTGGGCTTGGTTCCCAGCTCTCCGTGGAGGGCGCCGGCAGCTCGGATGGCAATCGCAAGAAGCTGGCGGGGGAGCAGGGGTTGCACCCCCTCCGGCCTGACCCTGGCTGGCTCCTTCCCACCCGGTTTGCCAGCGGCCCCTTTAGCAGCCGCAGATCTTGGCCAGAG